>JAHMML010000009.1:2065563-2161772 GCA_020341155.1 Eciton burchellii
AGCGCGTTATTTTTATGCTTACATAAAACGTCATGCTTACATAACTGTATTATTCGACAGTCGTTCTCTCTCTCTCTCTCTCTCTCTCTCTCTCTCTCTCTCTCTCTCTCTCTCTCTCTCTCTCTCTCTCTGTCTGTCTGTCTCTGTTCGCCGTTGGTGTTTCTTCTTTCTTCTTGTCCCTATCTCTTCCCATTATTCTTGACTATCCTATCTCTGTCTTGCCTTTTTCCCCCTACGTCTCTTGAGGTCTCTCTTTCCCCTCTTCGTTTGGCTCTTTCCTCGCCTCAACCTTCCTTTCTCTCGCTTTCTGCCGTAGCAATCATTCAGCAGCGTCATCGAACGCATCTAGAATAACAATAAATTATCTTCTCCGCTACCTCTCACAATCCGTCCTCCTCCTCTTCCTCCTCCCATCCTCCCATCCTCCCATCTCCCGCTCCACCTCTCTCCGGCCGTTCGCCATTCCGCAATCAAACATGCCCGGCTCGATATCGCATCGCGCGTTGCACGAAGAAGCAAGGGATTTCCACCGCGAGCACCGCGGTCTCGCTCTTCCGTTCGTTCCACGATTTTCCTCCGTTTCATTCCTCTGTGTTATCTGCTGTGCCGCATCTCGCGATGTCTCAATCCGAGCGCGTGCGCGCGCTTCTAGCGGCTTCTGCATCAATTTGCACCAGGCACAATGCGCTGCGGACGCAAGTTACGCAGCCAGGTCCGTTCGAAGGCGGTTCCATAGCGCGCAAGGTATTCAAGGACGCGATTGCTCTCGTTTACGGATCCTCGTCGCGAACGAGAGATATATATTTGAGTAAATATCATATGATATACTGCGATACAATTTGACAAGATATCTCTTGAATCGGGACGCTCGTCGTGTTGTCGCCGGCAGGACGCCCTTTCCCTTACCCTTCGAGTTCCTTATCGGCATCTCGAGGGACGAAGGAGATACGTCTCGCGATATCACGGTCAGGAGAAAAAATAAATTTCAAAAGGGAGACATTCCCTCTTGGCTTGAGATAAAGTCCACAGAGATCTCCCGTCCCATCGCTATCGACCATCTCGAGACGCATATCTCTTTCTCTCTCTCTCTCTCTCTCTTTCTCGGTTACCTGAATTTTCTGGCGTTTCTCTGGCTAAGCGACCATTTGTTCGAACACTTGTGCCGATCTCGTTCAAGTTACACCTGCGAGTCGATCGAGCGATCGTATTTTTTCTCGGTCTCCTTGCACTCGCGTGCAACTAATTTCTCGTAATTTCTGGACGGGCGGAAGGGGAAGGGAATGAATTTCAGCAGCTTTTTTGCGCGATCCTGGATCCTCCCGAGCTCTCCCGAAGTGCTCGCTTTACCTCGCAAAGGACAGCGACGGCGGGAACCTTAATCCGGGAGGGCAGAAACGGAAAACAATAGTGATTGTCTCGAAACGTTTACAGCCTAATTATGTGAACACGGGGCTCGGAGCTTGGTGGGGTAACAATGCTATAACTCGTAACAATGTACGATTGTTCATTGTCTATCCGTGCCTCTCCGCGCGTTTTCTTGGGACGCGCGCGCAGGTTCGTAATCCCGCGCACGTAGGGCCATACGCCGGGAAATTGGGCCGCCGAGGGCGCAGTAAATGTTTTATCGTCGAATGGAGTGCGGGTGCGGTGGGAGGGGGAGTATCCGTCGCGTATCTTATCCGTGATAGCTCGACTTTTGGGCGCGGGCGGGCACGAAGCGACTTTGGCCCGCGCCGAAAGACTCTGCTCCCCAAACGCCGCGGACATTTACGCGCGAGCGACGATAACCCTCCATGTGTATAAATTATTTTCTCAAGAGAGAGAGAGAGAGAGAGAGAGAGAGAGAGAGAGAGAGAGAGAGAGAGAGAGAGAGAGAGAGAGAGAGAGAGAGAGAGAGCTGATAACACGTAATGCACACGGAGAGATAGTGCTCACGATAGCGCGGCCAGATCGGGCCGTTTGGCGTTAGCTCAAAGCCGACGTCGACCTCGAACTTTTCGTGGGTTGCCGACGACCTGTCCTCCGCTCCCACCTTTGCTCCGCTGCAACGCGAAACCTCCGTGTCAGTCTCGCAACGTCCGGCCTGTCTTCCAAGGTCGGGCAAGATCACATTCTGAAATCAGGTCGTCGAACCGGGTTGTTGGTGCCCCCGCGATATGCACCGCGCCTAAGAAGACGGCAAAGGCGCCAGCTGGAGATAAACGCGCGTGCTCGATACCGGCCGTTGTCATCCTCGCCTTGTCTCGTTGCTCGATAAGACGCGCCAGCTTTTCCGAGTTCCCCAATAAGCCGCTCTTCCTCTGGGCGACGCCTCTTCTCGAACAATCGCGACGGTATCGTTCCCCAAGGACGTCGTCTGGAGGAACCAGTCCTGCGAAAAAGCGATGGCGCAAGATGCGCCTCGTGTTCCGCAACGTGTACGAGGAAAATGCGCGCGCGCGCGCAGAGAAGCTGCGGGACCGTGGATCCGCTCTCGCGTGCCTTTCGTTTTTCCTCCGGGGAAGGCTGCGAGGACCTTGAGGAAATCTCGCTACCGTTCTCGATTTCGTCACTCGGGATCGTCGCTGGCTTTCTCGCGCGAGCGGGATCGCGCATTCGCGGCACGTATCCGCGCATTCGAAGGAAAAGGATCGGAAAGCGTGCCTCCGCTCGCCGTTGTGCACAGCGCGCTGATCTAGACCTTGACGATGAACAAAGCAAGGAGCCCGGAGTCCTCCGGCTTAGGTCGACCGCGGCGAGGAGCGAGCGTGCCGCCTCCGCGCGCGAAAGGCGCGTCATTAATATTAATACGGGACCTTTCCCGTTTTCGACTTTTTTCAGAAATCCGAAAGCGTCGTGCCATTCATCGTCCTGCCTCGTAATTAAGCGCGAAATCGTGCGCCGTTCCTTTGACGGCTAT
This sequence comes from Eciton burchellii, assembly GCA_020341155.1. Taxonomy (NCBI): domain Eukaryota; kingdom Metazoa; phylum Arthropoda; class Insecta; order Hymenoptera; family Formicidae; genus Eciton; species Eciton burchellii. The sequence continues at coordinate 2,068,463 of JAHMML010000009.1, forward strand.
CGCGCCGTGATTTTGAAACAATGATTGCGTTAATTGTCGTTGTCACGCTTGATTTGTGTTACCCGGCGTTGTTACGTACACAATTATTATAATCGCGAGATCTCACGGTGCAAAGGTGTCTCCCGCAGTTGCGCAGCTTCCTTCGGAATTATTGCCTTTGTTTCTGAGAATTGATTAAGCGACCCGCGGACGACTTTGCAGGCGGCCGCAGCGAGATGAAGCCGTAACGCTTCTAGCTACCCCGACAGACAGACGCTGTGTTGCTCGTGCAGACGTCGTGAAATATCTTCCTCGGCGCGAGTGTCGTTTATCTTCATACAACGCTTGTCGTTTATCCGCAACGCGAGCCAGTCAGCAGCGTGCACGCAGCGGCATGTACTCGCACCTCGTATGCTACTTGGCGAGCGAGCGAACGCTATAGTAGATATCATCTCTCTCATCCGAAAGCGCGCTACCGCGAGGTCCGCCTAATGTTGGCGCAGATCGGCACGATCCGCGTGTAATTTTAACAAAGTCGTGCCGTTTTAGCGGACTCCGAGTTCGGATTTCGCCGCCGCACGCGACCACGCCAAGCGGAGCGACTCTTCAGGCCTGCGGCTTGACTGAATGCGCCAACAGGCTTCCGGGGCTTTGGAACTTTCGCGGCGCGTAGTCTCGATAACAAGCGCACGCCGAGTGACACCAAGTGACGTGGCTCTTACAAGCCGATACGACGGCAATAACGTGAACGTGACGCGGCGACAATCATTTGTCATCTCTCGTTGCAAGTGCAACAAGCGCGCGGCGGAGCTGCGCTCGAGGAGCGTCATCGCGCGAACGAGACTCGTCTGACCCGCGTAACTCGTCGAGCGCGTCTGCAAGACGCGTGTAACCCCCCCTCCCTCCCCTCCCCTCCCTAATAATCGTCTTCGCGGAACTCCGGGAACGAGCGCGATGATTAAACGGTGGAGCGCATCTGTTGCACGTGGACCCGTTGAAAAATCAGCTAATTGAAGCTGCTCAACGGGCTCATCAACGCGCAGGATCCGAGCTCTTCGTTATAATTCAGCAGCGGCAAACGTAGAGAGAAAGGCGAGGGGCGGGGAAGAAGAGAGAGAGAGAGAGAGAGGGGCGTATTTTTTATTTTTTAGTCGCAATCTAAGGCATGCAACCGGGCATCGAGAAGCCACGTCGCGCGAGCAAGAAGACCGACGCGTTGCCAAGCGGAATCGATGATCTCACCGCGAGCGCGAGCGCGAGCACGCCGAGAGAGAGAGAGAGAGAGAGAGAGAGAGAGAGAGAGAGAGAGAGAGAGAGAGAGAGAGAGAGAGAGAGAGAGAGAGAGAGAGAGAGAGAGAGGCAAGCCGTCGACGGCCGCCCCGATATTTGACTTCGATCAAACCGAGAACCGGCTATTACGCCGGAATTCAGGGACGCGGTCGGCCCTGTAATAATCCGGCGAAAAGCGCGCGGCTGCGATTTCTATTCAGGGAGGAGAGGAGAAGCTCATTGTCGGCGATGAAGCCGGCGTCGTCGTGTCGGATCGCGCGAAATCGTTGACGAGATCGTTCCCCGAGCGGGAATCGTTGATCGACTCGCATCTCGCCGGACATTTCCGGCATTTGCGGCGATATCGCGAATTCCCGATATCGCGAATAGCCTCGTGGGCCTCGATTCGTCCGAATCGGCTAGATTCCGAATTCGGTCGCTGCGAGTAGCGTAACGCGAGCGCGTAACGTTGGACGCGCGCTAATAACGCATCGCGAACAATCGTCGCGGGGTGCACTTTTGCGCTTTCTTCTCAATGGAGTCAAATAGCTCCGCGTGATCGGGGCGTATTCTGCACGGGTCACCGGCTACCGAAAAATCATTGTCCGTCTCGGCTCCTCGGTTTCACCAACTGGCGGCCGCGATGAAAGCAGCAACGGCCGGCTCGATTATAATGCACGCGGCGAGCCGGCGAGCACGCCGGTCGCCATTGTTTCTCGCTGCCGGATCGTCGAGATGCGGCACCGCCTTGTGAAAAATCCTCAGAGCAGAAGCCACACCGCAAGAACGTCCGAGTAGGCGCGCGCGCGCGTGACAAAAGCGCCCATTTTGTCGAGGAACCGTCGCTCCGTGCCGGCGCGAACGTTTCTATCGAACGTTCTTTCGTCTCGCCGCAGCTGGCGAACACAGGTGCGTCAGCGGCTGGCTAAAGTCGTCAGCTGTTAGCCACTCTGCTAAGTGTAAAATGTCCGTTATTAGTTGCCGGTCACGCGCTACGGGCTTTCGATCGAACGAAACCGGTAGTATCCAGGCTCGAGGCTTTTTGCCGACCGGATCCAGATTCTCGCGGAAAGTCGACGCGATCGAGAACGCGGCGCGGTCACGCGGATGGTCGATCCCGAAAGAGATTCTAATGTCCGGTTTAAAGGGACGAGAAGTGATTGATATACCGAGATGTCTGCTGATACAAATCACCTTCCGCTAATTCACCAAGACATTTTCCTCCTGCTTTCTCTCTTTCTCTCTCTCTCTCTCTCTCTCTCTCTCTCTCTCTCTCTTTCTCTGTCTCTTAGTCTTCTCGTGATTGCGTTTCGCACAGCGACAATTTTATTTTCGACCCCGCCGACTCTCCATGTCGTCGATGCGAGCGAGCGATGCATTACACGTCGTTCCAGCATCATTGAACGCAATTGACATCTACATCGTCGGAGCTTATTAGTACCGGTTGGCAACTGGTTTGTCGATGGTTGCCGTGGCGCGATGAGCAGAACGGTCGCGCGATTTACGCTCGTCCTCGCCGGATGTTCGATCGATCCATCCTGTTCCCATCTTGCCCGCGTTCGCCCTCTCGGCGCCCTTTCCCGTACACGGGATCGTATCCCGCAACCGCGGGAATGGGAAAAGACACCGCCCGAAAGCGTCCGCTGCACCATTCAGAATCCATCGCGGCGAATACGCCGGGAGCGCGCCATCGATAATCATCGAAACGCGTCGTCGTCATCCCGTCTCTCTTTGAGCTCGGTTCTGCAATCACGAATGGATTACAAGCGTCGAGCCACGCAACGTCGGTTGCACCCACAGCACGGTATACGAATGCGATTACTCCAGATTTACGCTTACCGAGCGCCGCTGGAGTTTACGCACGTTTATCGATAAATGCCGATGCCGGAGGTTGCCGTCCGCCGCGAGCGAGGCTTGTCTGCGGCGAGTAACGTGACGAGAACGATTGATCCTGTAATAAAATGCACCGATCCGCGAATGATGGCTTTGCCACCTTGATTGCGTTAGCGAGTCCAACGAATCTGGACCGTTGAAGACTCCACGGGAATTTCTCTATTTCATCTCCGGTATCGAACGACACGCTCACTGCGTACTCGACACTCGAAAGATGGAACGCGCGGATCGCGCGTATTAACGTTCACCGAGCAGGAATAATAACGGCCCGAGATTAATATTAATTGACAAATTAATCGCCGCGAGCGCGCTCGCGAATCGCTATCGCGAGCGTGAAAATATGAATCCCGCGATGCGTAGCGTCAAAGTAAACGTTGCATGAAACGAAATACACATCGACGTACATGCTAAATATTTATGCAACCACGATGGCAACGAGCGCGCGAAAATCTGTAAATTAACAATTAACGCGGCAAATCTCCGTCGTCGCGCCCGCGGCAAATATTTATTCGCGCGTACGGCCGTATCACGCGCACGCAGATTCTTACCGCGATCGCGATCGCGTGGAGGAGCACGGCAGGGACGCATCTTCCCTCCCGAACATTCACGGGATAGCCGTTTTGAAGGAAAAAATAAAGAGAGAGAAAGAGAGAGAGAGAGAGAGAGAGAGAGAGAGAGAGAGAGAGAGAGGAGATATTAAATTAAATCTCGCGAGAAACATGGTTCAGCTTGTATCATGCTCTTTGCTGTCGTCACTGGTATCATTATTTATTTTTTATATTTATTTTTATCTTTTACAGAATTTTAAGTAATTCTGTAAAATCTGGTAATTCTGAATCTATTGGTATTAGTTCCGCGATAGTTTTCCAAATTGTTTCTCGAATGCAGAGGATACTCCAGATCTCTTCTACATATGTAAAAGCCGTTAAATTGCCAGCTGATGCTCTTGCGCGCTGATGCTATGCGAGTCGAGGCGGTCCGATCTGCTTGATGATCAAGAAATTAGACGCGAGAATTGGTTTCTCTCATCGTCACGCGTGAGAGAGAATTTCTCAGCCAATCCTGGAATTTCTCGGATTATTTTCGGTGATCCACTTTGCGGAAGAAGAAGTTCGTGGTAGCGTCTGTTGGTCGTGAGGACTCGCGTGATGCGGGGCTCCGAAGGGTAGGGCAGGGGCGGATTTGGAGGTTGGTCCCGTGTCGAGGTGGGGCAAAGGTGACCCCCGTGGATCAATACCGCCGCTGGTCGAGCGCCTCCATAGCGCTCGAACCACCGACCTTCTCGTATTTCGTCTCGAAATCAAACGCCATTTGGTCCAGATCATTCGCGGAAATTATTTCCGAGTGAACGTTCCGTTTCGTTCCGCGGGCGGATTATCTCTCTTTCTCTTTAGGCAGACAGCTTCTCGGTAAAACAGATTTGAATTTTCTGCGGGCTCGTTCTCCGTGCGCACGAATTGATTATTTTATGAATCTCTGAATATCATTTTAATTGACAATGGTCCGCGATACTTTGCAGGATTGTCTAACGACGATGCTTTTATATCTATGTGGATATATTCATATATCCGAGGGTGGATTCTCTGAATTTAAAAGAAAAGTTTGAGAGAAAAAGAACTCAAATGACAGATAGCGTGTCCTTGATTACTTCTATGCTTCTTTTACGCACTTACCGAGGTTGCCAGCAATTAAAATAATTAATAACGTCGAATCACACGACTGACGAACCTTCCGTCATTATTGACACAACCGGGAGACCTTACATCGGAATTTTATCAGTGAGGATGTTAAAGTCGCCAGAAATCCCAGAGTACGAACATCGTCCATCATCGAAACGATGTTTCAATCCAATATTATCCGCGTGATCCATGCTTTCCTCGTCGATTGTTGTTCGGAGATGTGTTTTAACCGGCCGGCTCGAGCCGCGAGCGCGAGTGGGAACGGATTTCAGTACTTTCTCCTCGTTCAGTTCGGACTCAAGGCGATATCGCTTCTGCTGACGCTGCCCGGCGCGCTTAACGGAGATAAATGCCATTAATGGGCCTCAAATGAAACGCCTGCTATAGCGGTCAGCACCGTGACGACTACCACGAACGGGTCCCGTGTAGCTCAAAGGGCATCTCACTCACTCATTTACTTCGCGGCGGGAAATTAAATTCGCGGTTTCTCGACCGCGTTTCCTGTTTTCGCCGTGTTGGCAACGATAATTTATTTATTTGCCATTGCGATGATTAATCGTGAACGTCTCGCGATTATCTAGAGTGTCGTTCGAAATTCGAGTCGCGCGATATCCGATGTCGTCGATATCGCTAATTCGCGAAGGCTCGCGTCTCCTCCGGAAACGCAGCGGTCAATCAATATTCGCGCGACGAATAGTCGCGTTACGCTATCATTCTCACCTTCGCGAGATGCAGTCGTCGCATCGATGTTGATGACCGACAGAGTCGTTCCTCGTTATTTCGCTTGTTCCCTGCGTCTCTTCCCTTTTCTTCCGAGCGAGAACTCTTTACGCAGCTGCTCTTCCGCTGCGCATGCGCCAATTCTCCTTCGCGTTTATATTTACGTTCCTGCTAAAAAGTTATCGCGCTCTCATCGGCCTCTGCCTTCTCGCTCGTGCTAACTTTCGCTTATTTTAATTCGATCACACTCCGTCGCACACTTGGAGATAATACTGGACTAACGTTAGCTGATTTGCACCTAAGCCTGTCTGCTTTGAAGCAGGCGTAACGTTTTCGCGAGGTCATGGAATAAACATGAGATAAACATGAGAATCTTAATACATAATTAACTCTGCATTAATTTGCATGAGATATTTACGACGTCGCGATCTAATTCAGATCATATTACGCTCGAAGACCTCGTTGTTGCCAAACTAAATGATTTCACCGACTGCCAAACCATTCCCGATTACGTTCTACACGGAACGTAACGTTACATTACGCGGCGACGAACTCGAAGAAACTTTCTTCGCATTCGCGATAACGCGATACGCCATAATTCTTCATCGCGGAACGAGGAGATCGTCGCTTCGTTGTCGCTTCGTTGTTGATTAATATCACGCGCAATTTTAACGACGCAAGTTTCGGTTACCGCCGAGCCATCGCGAGCGAAACGATTCGATCTCAACGCCGATAGAATTCCGCAACTTCTCGTTCGTCCTTACTCTGATCGCGATAGGCACATTTCCCCGTGACAATTGCAACAAGTTCGATACGAGCGAACGCTGCGAGAAAATAACAGATGTAAGGACGTGACGAAAACGCTACTTGGCACGTGTCTCATTCGCTAGGAGGAATTAATTGCACTCGCCGCACACTGTACACACGATTCGCGCGATTCGCGGAGTCCTCGCAGCGCGAACAGGAAAACGTGATTAATCGAGATTCGCTCTTCTTCCGAATTCCCGGCCGAGGCGCGTATCTCGAATCGATCCGCGAATGCGAAAGCGTATCGTCGAGGTGATCTCGCGCGTGAAAATTCGATGGATGACCTCTCTCGGAGGCTTGTTTGCACTGTGACTGCATTTTCATTCGCGACCTTTCACGCGTACCGTCGAGTTTAAATTCTAATTCGTCGTGTGAACGATGTTTGTCACCTACCTTTTGTATCATTCTGCCGGCGATAAACGTCTTACTTCTGCCACATTGCAGCACGATAAAGCAATGCCAGGAAGGAATAGAGTCTACGACAGTCTAGAACGGAATCTTTTTGTTCCGCGTTCCGCGTTTGTTTCTCCTTTTATCTTTGCAAGTACGCTCCGAGAAACGTAGCCTTAGATGGAGGATTAAAGTTAGCAAAAATCAAAATCCAGGTTTCCCGATCGACCCAGGGATTCTCATTTGCGAGCGCCGCGTTGACGATGTCACGAGTAATTTGACACAACGCTCTCTCTCTCTCTCTCTCTCTCTCCCCCTCCCTTCCTCTTCCTCTGTCGCGAGTTCGCCGACCGTGAAAATCATCCCTCCCGTTTGAAATCACTTTCCCCCTTCCTCGCGTATTGGCCATGGCTCGCGCATCAATCTCTGTCTCCGTTTATCTATCCCGCTTCCTCCCTCTCTCCCCCATTGTACAGAGTCTCTCTCTCTCTCTCTCTCTCTCTCCCCCTTCCCTTTGCTCTCCCTGTTGGCTCTCCTATTTCCTTCCGTCAGAACACACAGAATTAACATGCCCTCGTTCTGTTCTCGCATTGCAGGTACAAATCGTCTCGTTGCGTGAGCGGGGGTGGTAGCCGCGGAAACGGGGCGACTGGTGGAGGCGGTTCGGGTACTACGGGCGGTCGCGGCAGCGGGGGCAGTGGCAGCCCGGGCAGGGGTGGCGGAGGCGTCGGTGCAGGAGGAGGTGGCGGCGGGGGAGAGGGAATAGACGTGGTGTCTGCTGTACCACCTAATACTGGTCATCATCATCATCACCATCATCATCATCATCTCAGTACCACGACTACCACGACCACTGCGAACACCACCACCACCACCTGCAGCACCAGGCATCACAGGCACAAGCTGTCCACTGGCAAACAGTGCGCCGAACATCGTCACCACCCGCATCATCACCGGCATCACCCACATCGCTCCCACCACCGGGGCATGAACATGGGCCAAAAGATTTCAGGTCAGGCATTAGATTGTACGTAGATATGCAGCCACGTGTCGTATACAGCGGATGTGTATGTGTGTGTCTGCTTGAGAAAATTTCTTGGGAAAATGGCTGGCGCGATTATCAATCGTCAGGATTGTCATTCCGTTTTTATCATTTTAGACGAAAGAAAGTTGCTTTATGCTTTTTATTACCTATTGTAGTGTCGTAGTTCGATGAACGCGTTGATCTTTTTCAATTGTCTATTCGTTTTATTGCGTCTTGTCAAAAAATCTGCTGCAGTTTTTATCTGGAAACTATGGCATTAAACGCATCGCAAAACGCAAAGAATAGAAACGCGTAAAATATTTATAACTATGTCTCTTCATTAATGCATCCGAGATTGAGCTGAGATAATGAACATTGCCGTGTTATGCGAACTGCACACGCTCGGCAGAAGCCAATATATAATTCATATTTTTCTACAAAACTTTTCTACTTCAAATAGATGTCAGCGATGTCAAAATAAAGATAAGAGACTGCAAAAGCACATAATATATTTATCATTGATGTAGCATACAATCGAATGAGACAGGGGAGACATTTCTAATGACGCTTGTGCTATGTATAGTATACGGATTGCCCAAGTGAGTCATCAAAAATCTTGAAAATTGATGGACTGCTATTAGAGAAGCATACTAGATGAGGAGGTTTACAGTCTCCTCGTAATCTATCAATCGCGCTTGCGCTGCTTGCTTACAACTGCGTTAGTCGACTTGATGTCAACCGAGACTGCGCCCGCGCATGCGCCGTTTGATCGAACAGACCGCGATTGCACCAATACAGGCGCCGTTTAATTGCTTGGAGGTATGTCGCGTTTCGGTTTTTGTCCATCCTTTTGACTGTCTCGGATTAACATTGGGATTAACACAGAAATTCCTTGATTCCTCATCAACGATTCCAGTTGGTCAGATACTAACTATCCGTAAAGGTGCCTCCGAGTTCCCTGGAAAACTGCCTCAATTGCGGATAGCGCAATCAGCAATGAGCACTTGCAGAGTAGTAGTAGACGTCCCTTCTCGTCGAGATCACGATCGATCCAGATCGCGCAACTTACGATCAGTTGCCTATTATACTAAGAGTTGAAACAGTTTTTGGAACGCCAAAAAAACAGAATTCCAACGCGGATATGTTACGCGGAGTAGGGCCCGCACACACAGACGCTGCGAAGAAACCTTCCTTCGTAGCTGCTGCCCCTTACCTTTTCAAGCACAAACGACCCTATAAAACCTCCGCCGGAATCTTAGGAGCCCCGGAGCGCGGGAACAGCTGCTGAAGCAAATAAACCAATGGTCCAAGGATATTGTGGGCTAGCCGAACCTTCCAGAACCCTCCAGAAACCCGCCGCTGGAACCGCCATTACTTCTGGTCCTTCTTTTGGTCTTATTCCCTTGCTGCCTCTCTCCTCGCCAAATCTTCTGATCCGTCGCATTCCTAGCAGGTATCCAACCGGGCTGGATCGCAGACAATATCTGAATCTCTAATGAGAACCTATCGAGGAAGCGTTTATGCTGGGACACATGAGTTATCCGGTTCGGTATCCGTTTTGAACGGCTATTCTGTCGTTAGTTTTTTTTTTTTTTTTTTTTTTTCTTTCTCCAGCCAAGATATTATATCGTTGGAGATATTATTCTGGGATTCCCGTACATCCCCAAAGTGCTGCTTATCGGTACTAGGTGTATGCATGTATATCCTATCATCAGCTTTCAAATGATATATCATGATCGTGATAACCTGTACTTGGATTTCCAACTTGATGCATAATTGTAACATTACAACTAGGTGATCGGTTTTGTTAATATACGTGGCTTTGCGAAGGTTCCCGAATTTCTTGACATATCGAATAAGTGGAATGATGGAATGGAAAATACGATTAAATAAAACTATGTAGATTCCTTCTACTTGGTGCTGACTTGGTCTTTCTTTTCCAGGCGGTATGAAGAGTATGAGCCGGGAGAGCGGAGCCGGAACCGGCGGCGGCGTCGGCGTTGGTGGCGGCAATAACGCGACCTTTACGCGATCAGTGGTACCGCGGGAGTTGGCGCAAGATTACTCCAGACCAGCGCGTCTTGATGTTCTTCTTGATATGCCACCTGCTTCGCGGGAAACGCAAATCCATCACAGCTGGAACGCGAATGATCGTAGCCTAAATATATTTGTCAAGGTACTAATGAACACGGTACAATATCAATAAAGCAATCAAAGCTTGTTTGATAAGTCACATTGAGATGTAACGAACGAATTTCTTGATAAAATTCTGCAGAAGAATCATTCTTGAACTTGAACATTGGTGGTTTCTTTGGTAAAATAAGATGTCAAAGCAAAACAGAACAAGAACTTCTTTCTATTTTATTATAATTTACTTCAATTAAAACTACCAAAAATACATGTATATATACATATACATATATATATATATATATATATATATATATATATATATATATATATACATATACACATAATTCCCAGTTAATATTGGAATTCTTTACTTAATTTATTTGACGTCGTTGAATGTAAATTTTTGGGCAACGATTTATCCGGAAGCTCTTTTACGATTAAAATATTCCATTGAATTGACGTTACCTTTTCAGGAGGATGATAGGCTAACGTTTCATCGGCATCCCGTTGCCCAGAGCACAGATTGCATACGAGGGAAGGTGGGATATACTAAAGGAATGCACGTATGGGAGCTTTACTGGAGCACTAGGCAACGAGGTACACATGCCGTGGTAGGAGTCGCAACAGCGGACGCGCCGCTTCATAGTGTCGGCTATCAGAGTTTGGTTGGTAACAACGAGCTTAGTTGGGGTTGGGATCTTGGTAGAAACAAACTTTACCATGATTCGAAGAATAACAACGGCGTCACGTATCCAGCTCTTCTGAAACCCGATGAGACGTTTATCGTTCCTGATAAATTTTTAGGTGAGCGAGTTTTACGTAATTGTCCGCGCAGTGACGCGTCTTCACGAAGAGTCATTGACAAAAATTGATAAATTATTCGTCGCCCGATGCGTGCGTTAATGTGACGACAATGTTTGTTCGCGAAATGGGGAATATGTCACATTCCAATTTATCTTATTCGGTTTTCCTCACAGTTGTCCTCGATATGGATGAAGGTACGTTAGCGTTCGTAGTGGATGGTCAGTATCTTGGAATAGCTTTTAGAGGACTCAAAGGCAGGAAATTACATCCTATTGTATCAGCTGTTTGGGGACATTGCGAAATCACAATGAGATACATTGGTGGACTTGACCGTAAGTAACAATCATTTTAAGTCAGTATCAATATTAATCTCTTATCTCATTTCTGAGAATCATTTCTGATAAAGAGATTCGTAGAATTTTACTAAGAATCTAAGAATCATGCGAGCAAGTACGCGATATCTTTTAAATCTTGCTGTGCACGATCGACGTGCTTTTCTCTCGAGTGAAATGCTTGTCGTTTGTTCCGACAGCTGAACCTCTGCCTCTGATGGACCTCTGTAGAAGAGTAATTCGACAGCGAATCGGCAAGAACAGATTAGAAGAGAGAATCAACGAACTGAATTTGCCGCAAACGATGAAGACTTACCTCCTCTACCGTGATAGAAGGTAACCACACCGAGTGAATCTTTTCAAGATGTCACCACGATTATGACTGCTAATATCACCGCTAATTACAACGTTGCCACTACGACGTTTCAGGCGACCGTCCGATACCCCCTTGTCATTAAATTATTAAAGACCACGATATCTTGTCCGCGCGTCTCCGTTTATGAAGCGCACGATGATCAATATAGACTGACACGCGTCATGCGACGACGCGCTGAGACACGCCTAGTAGTACCTCGAGACAGTATGCTGAGAGAAATCGATGTCGAGATATATCACATACATTGGTAAGAATTCACTGCGTCCTTAAGGGGACAGGTCGCGAAGATCGCGATCATCATTGTCGTTATTGTCTATGAATATACAGCTACACGACGATACATGATCGGGAGACCAAAAGGGAAAAGACAGACAAGAAGGAGTTTTAATGACATTTAGAAGGGAAATTCATTTAGGATAATAGTTCTTGATTTAGCATAATTCTTGATGATTTAGGTGATATTGTTGTTTTACCATTTGTTGTCTGTAATTCTATCTCGTAAAATCACGAAATATTTATTATTAGAATTGTGTGCTGGGTGATGCGACGGCGGATTTGATTGAACGACCGTCGCGTCAATCAGTAAGCGCGCGCGCGCGCGCGCATACTACGCGGTCTTTTTCTTCGATATTGGTTTTGTGCTAATGGCGATTTGCGTATGTAGTGAATGGCGTGGAATTGCACGAAGCGACGGCAGTACAGTAAAATGATTAGTGCGAACTCGGAGACGCATGGTAGGCAAGAAAGGAAAGTAAGGAGGATCACGCGAGAACACGAGAAGAACCTACGGCGCTTCACAGTTGGCCAGTAAAAAAAAAAAAAGTTAGACTTAGTCAAGCCGAGAGGCTGATACGGGCGTGTCGCTTGCTTACAACGATTCATCGATAGTGGACAGCGGGCTTGCTCTAGTCCGGCCACAGTAAAAGAAGAAAAACAAAAGAAAAAGAAGAACGATAGAGCAAGAGAAGAAAGAAGAGAACGAAGAGATAACATAGGATTATGATGCCTCTCATTGATTCATTGGAAGGGGTTTTCTACGACGATGAACGATATCCAGCGAGAAATGTGACTTCGATCGCACGACTGTGGAACGATTAATTGAATTTGGGAGAAGTGTGTACAGTGTTGGAAACCGGACAGCCAACTTCGAATAGACTCATTTTTCAAGTATTTTCTAAGCATGCATAGGTCTAATAAAATATAGTGGTGTGTGCGTGTATCGTGGATGGATACATTAGAGGCGTGAAGAAAAGAGGAAAAGGAAAAGACACAAMCCCTGCCATAATCTTCCCTTTAGCAGTGCCCGAAGCGTAAACTTTGCAATTGCGGATTCTATGGGGAAGAGATACGAGTGAGGAACATGAAGAAGAAGAAGAAGAAGAAGAAGAAGAAGAAAAGGAAGAAGGGGTAAGCAGCAATGAAATTCGCGCTATTACGTGGATCTAGTTATTCGATAAAGGACCTCTAAGTAAATTGATCGCGCGAGAAGCATGATATTGGAATTAAATCAGGAACATCCGATTGATTTCCCTGAGAGTGATCTAAAACGTTCGCGGCGATTGCATGTATTAAACTAATGTTAAGGAGAAGCGCGTAAAGACGGGCATTGGTACAATCCTAACGCGAATTAAAACTGCGATGGAGAGCCGTCACGTAATAAATATACTCCGATTAAATGATAAAACGGAAGAACGACGTCGGATTATGTTTATTGCGGTTCATTCATCACGAACAATTATATCGGACTACTGATTATAATAGTTACGATGCTGACAGTGAATGAGTTATGACTATATCGGGTATGTACGCTATTAACGCTATTAGCAGGAGGAATCTTATACGACTGGTCCCTAATATCTCCTTACTCTTATGTTTTTCGCTTAGGTTAACAAATAAATGCCATCGTCACCGGCTAGGTCGAATTGTATATAGATATATCAATAATAACTCACGACATTACGTGAACATGTCGTGAATGACGATTGTGTCCGTTATCGCGGAGCAGGCAGACCGAAGGCAACGGTGATAACTTTGTCATTTCATCCAAGCAGAGCAACTGTCTCGCGTCACGTCGGGCCTCCGTTTCGGTATATCCTTGTTTTCTAACGCGCGCGAGACCCCCTATAACGTGATATAACGAAGATCACCTCGATTGTTAATCGCTCATACAACACGCATCGTTGTTTGCACCTCCAGCTTGAGCTCGAGCCCTCGAGAGAAAGAGAGAGAGAGAGAGAGAGAGAGAGAGAGAGAGAGAGAGAGAGAGAGAGAGAGAGAGAGGGAGAGAGAGAGGGAGAGAGAGAGAGAGAGAGAGAGAGACTCGAATCGTATCGCGTCTTCCACATTATCGTCAACCAAACTCGCGAATTCATCTAAACGTCACTTCTGAGCTTCTTCGGAATCACTTGAATCACGAGTGAATTTACTTCCGCGTCTGTATCCGGTCACCCTTTCCCACCTGGGTGCAACCTCCGATGACCTCTTGGTCTCGAGGTAGATCTATTCGCTCGTGCGATGGATCGTTGCCCAACAATTGTGTGGGAACGATTCGCACTGCAGCCGGTTGATCTCACCGGTCGTGCAGTTCTGTGCTGCCCAATAAACGCGGAGAACACTGTAATTTATCTCGCGGATGTTTGCTCGACGTTACCGCTCGCTGTCGTGGAGTCGGTCGCAAAGAATCGCACGTGGATCACACGACAACGCGGACGGACGCAAAGATGATTCGGTCTTTTCGCGGAACGCATTGTCTCGACGATCGGCACTGGTCATTGATCCATCTAATGAGCTATCTTTACCGCGTGATAAGGTGAAACCATCTTGACTCATGGAGGTAGAGACAACGAAACGATTCTGTCCGATGGAACTGGTTCCTACATATGATGGCAAACTCGACTCCACGCGAAACACACTAGGGGAGAACACGTAATGAGCATACCCGAGGATACTTACTGAATGAAATACTTTGATTCGGTATGCATTGATCTGTACACATCATGTTTGTGTATCATTAAAGATGCGCGAGAAAATCAAGAAACAATTCACGCGCGCCCCCACGCACACACGCACCCTCGAATGAGATTTTTCCGCAGGCATTTTTACTGCTACTCTGCCGTTGAGCCGATACTGTGTTATATGAATTATTGCCTATATAAAATGTGTGTATGTGTCACACACGAGCCGAGCATGAGAGAGGACAAATAGAGTTAGACTATTGTACAAAATTATTATTAACGATTAATATTAATACGATTAATGTGTGTATCCCAATAGTTTAATCATTCGGTCGTCATTATCGGTGGTGAATCCGGACATTTGACCCGGATAATCGTGCTTTCAGTTTTCTTTCTTTTTTCCGCATGATAAAGAGAAATATGCGATCGATCGATATGACGATTGACGACTGACACGGCTGAAGAGAGAAATTATTTTTTATTTATTAGTATCGTCGATAATTTAGTCACTCACGAATGATTTCTAACGGTTGTATAAAACGTGAATGTCGGCATGATCGTTTCAAGGATTTCCGTATCTGTCTGTAATTATGTTTCCATTTTGACTTAGGAATGAAATTTCTAATGAATTTTATCGCGTAAGAAAATAAGATTATACGATTTTAACGGTAAATATGTTTGATCGAATTGATTTAAAACACAATTTATTTAGAAGTTATCATAGGAATTATATTTGAATAAAACTTTGACGCATCATTTGTACGCTTATCGTTTCTTTCCAATATCTTCTTTTTAATCTAAGGACATTTAATTATCTTTTTAACGTATAAACGTTTTCTTCTTTATAGTTGTTGTTTATCAACCACTCGAAGTTTGGTTTGTTTAGGACTCTTAGTTTATTTGTAAATTATTACTTCTTCCGTTTTAATTCTGTTTGCGTTAATGCGTTAATTAAACGTTTTCCTAAGATAAAAATTATTTCTTTTCTTTATGCTCGATGTCGTTTGAAATAGTCGTATGATTGAAATCGATATGATATGAATAAACGACGAAAGAAGAAATCAACGCGAGATGTCGCGTACCATCGATGCGGTCCAATTTTAGTAATCGATCTCGTTTTAATTGGCAAAGATTGAAGCGAATAAATTACATTCGAAACGCGGCGTATAACTTGTAGCAATCCTAAATAACTAAATGAATTGACGCTAGGTAATTATTATTATAGGGTACATTTTAGTTTTCCAATAACTCTTTTCCTATCTTCCATTAAAGAAATTCCTCGTTTTACTTTATATTTTACCAGCGAGCTGCTCATTTCCAGAGAATTTTGCGAACGTACAGAATTATCCCGTTTGTCACGTATATCGATCGATCGTGCGCAACAATGAGATGCAAACGAGTTAGTTTCTAACAATGAGATCGCGATTGCATCCAATTCGTTGGTACATGCTGCGGAAAATATTCCAGCAAAATTCACGTGGCTGTTGCGAGGATTGATTTCCACGAATTGCCTGATTTCCACCTGCCCCTGCATACTACGTTGACAAATGAGTCTAATTTATTGATGATGCGTTACTTATTAAGTTATTAGTTTAATTGAATGTGTGCTAGTAATCTACGAGAGAAACATATGTAAGTACGAGAGCGAGAACGTTTGTATATGTGATCGAATATACATTGAATATGCATGCGCGTACGCTCTAGGCATTCGGTATATTCATCATTAACTTTTTCCTTTCACGTTTTCATTCGCAGATTGTTGCTCGTTCGATCTTCAATTTTGTCGTATTACCGTATCGCGTCGTCCAGAAATAAACTCCGTCTTTTTTCCTCCCTCTCTCCCTCTCCCTCTCCCTCTCCCTCTCTTTTTCTCTTTCTGTCATGATGATAGCTCAACAGTTGCTGCAGAGTATGCGTATTGTTCCGAGTAACATGTATAACGTGTAGCATTATATATCGAAACTCGGTGTCTGTACTTGAAATCTATGCCAATTGTATTATATTCCTCGTTAGTGCCAATTACAGGAACAGATAAACGGGAAAGGCAGGTTCTCATGAGAAATATTATCCTTTCATGTGATTTTGCGCGTGAATTCGAATAGATTTTGCGCATGAACAGCATATAAATCTAATCGAATGTCCTATTCGGAGATTAATTGTTCGATGCACAATACAATTTTATTTAAAGAATTGTGATGATAATGAAGACTTCGCAGGATGATTGGGAAATTACGAGTCATCTCGTCTCACTGAACCGATAATTTTTAAATGAAAAACAGAGAACCGCCAGAATTTTTAATTTTGTGTTTAATAATCATTTAATTATATTATGATCTAAAAGGGATTCTTTGGAATAGGATCAAACATTCGTAGAATTCACACTTGAATAACTTTTTGCAGATATATTACTTCAAATATATATCTTACTTTT
Organism: Eciton burchellii; assembly: GCA_020341155.1. NCBI lineage: Eukaryota > Metazoa > Arthropoda > Insecta > Hymenoptera > Formicidae > Eciton > Eciton burchellii. Next base: position 2,085,254 of record JAHMML010000009.1, read on the forward strand.
ATCATTTCTTGATTTGAAGAAATCATGCTTTTTCATGAAGTTAACTTCAACGAAAGTATAAATGATATGAAGCATTCCCTTGTCTTGATACCTTTGTAAAAATGAAGAATTTTTAGAAGATAAGAATAATTATAATATTTATAGTCATTCTGTAAATAGATAGTACATATAAATATTTTTGTAAATAATTCTTAGTTAAGTTTTGCAAATAATTATATAATATTATAGATATTTAGCGTCATAATATGTGCAGTCAGAATATGGACCAATACCATTATCGTTATGTATCATAATAAATATCGTAATTCTATGCGCGTTGTTATTACATTATTACTATTATTATTATTATTATTATCATCATTAGTATGTTTATTACTTATTAGTTTCTTTGATCAAGTGTTATATTAGATTTTGTTATTACTGCTGCTATTATTTTTTTGTTTTCACTTAGTATCCCATCGCTAATATTACGTTTTAACAATTTATAATTGGCTTCTCTATTGGTGGTAAATAAATTATCTTTTGCGTCGAATAGATAATGGATTATTCGCCTAAAGAAAATGTACATATAATTACTTCAACGAACAGTGAATTAACGAGCATATTTTGTTTGCACAATAGTATCCTCTACCAAAGGATTGCTCGGGCAAGAAGGAAATGAAAAAAAAATATTAGATTATACGTGTAAGTGGTATAAAAGTATGGTATCAATTGACGTCGACACGGTTTACATTAAAACTATAAGTGCAAAATTATAAAACGTATATAAAATTATGTAAATCATAATGTATAATGTACAGTATACGATATCATATATATGCACATATATATAATTTACAATATATATATGTGAAAAACGAATTATAAAGAAGCGTGCAAAATTATAAATTTCGAAATTTTATGTATGCATAGATGATATTTCCAGTCACGTAATTTAGTTGGAGATTCTCATTATAAATCTCTTTAATTTTATTTTAAAATATTTGGATAACAGGCGAACTTAAAACGGAGAATTGAAACGAAGAATATAAAGAATTATTCTTTTGAGGTCAGGCTATCGGAATTATTCTTCAATTCGTGCAATGAAAGAACGCTGAAATTAGCAGCGGTTATTTTCATTGCGCTTAAAACGTTTCAATTGCTTCAATCGATAAGACAAGGAAGAAGCTTTCTATTATTTATAGTCCGAAGAAACTCTCTTTGAAAAATCATGATCTAACGAGGAAATCTTAAAAAAGTAGATTTCCAAAAATGTCTTTGATCCTGTGAGCTTCCCGATGCATTTTTTCATTCGATCATTATTGCAGTTATAATGTCAAAATATGATTAAAATTCCGGGGAACAATCTTTCCAGGTGGGAAAGTAACTCTTTCTTCGCATAGGATGGCTAGAGTGATGCTACAAGATGCATTTGTGTACGACTCGTGAATTTGCAAAATAATTGTATTATTATAATATGGTAATGTAATAATTATAATACTACAATTATTAGCTTACTTTGAGCTCGGTGTTACTTCAAGATTTCAATGCTGGCGATTCATTCTCGATTAGTTTTGCGTCGAGTGATTAATTTCCCAAATAAAGTTCGATAGATTATAATTGCAAATTCTCCACGCGATAACTCGATCTCGCAATACGAAAATATTGACAGTTCAAAGTCAACATTGTAAAGAGTAATAATTAAACGATCTGCAAATAATATTATTTGGTACAATTTCCTGAATACAGACGGAACGAAATGTTACTGTAGACAGAACATTATCGAAAGCTGAAGCTTTTTATCGAATGTAAAACTATTTGGAAAGTATTCGGCGCATATCCAGCTGATCGAGAAAAGTTCTTTGTGCCAACTGTTGTCCGTAAATGTTTGGAAAAAAGATTGGCAAACAGGCATTTGGTTAAATAAATTCTATCCTTGCAGAGTTGTAATTATTTGACGTTGAGAAGATAAAGAAATTGAAATTTATTTCTGGACGATGTAGTGATTTTTGCGCGTAATCGGTTGTCCGACATGTGTGTGTGAGATAATATCGATTTTTTAATTCTACACTTTTAATTTGTACGACAACTGACGGTTCGGCTTTTATGACGTAAGAACGAGAAAGGGAGCTCTTCGTGGGCTGCCAAGACTTCGAACTTCACACAGCTGCGTAAATGCGTGATCATGATGCGTACTTCTCCCTTGTGTCCTGTTTTTTAGCGGCAGCGGGTCTATTCTAAAAATACAAATAAAACGCGAGGAATGTTTAATAATTAACGATAAAGGTAAAACGAGAGAGAGAGAGAGAGAGAGAGAGAGAGAGAGAGAGAGAGAGAGAGAGAGAGAGAGAGAGAGAGAGAGAGAGAGAGAGAGAGTTTAAGTAGGATACGTAAAATGATGAAACTGAATGAAAATGTGAAACCTGTTATAGATAATACTTCATTTTTATATTGAAAACGACTTATGCGAGGCAACCTAAAAATTAGAGCGTTAGAATGAAAATTAGAAGGAGAAAAGGCTCATTTATTGCAAAATCAAACTAAAAGTCATCAGAGACGGGTCAGCGAGCTGAATGGCGTTTATGGATCATTAAGAAAAATGTTTGCGATTTGTTTTCTTTTTTAATGATACGTTTAATTTAAAGCTGAGTTACGTTTTTATTCTTGTTGAGGCCATCTTCAGCTTGACTGCCATGTGGAACAATAAAGGGGAAGTGAAATAGGATTTCTCTTTATCGTTATTTAGCTTTAGTTTGATTTATAAAACGATTGCGTAATCGGAAAGACGTTTCGTGGTCGCATTATGATGTTTAACGATGCCCTACTGGCGATGTTGACCGACGTTACTTTGCATAACGTTACTTCACGTAACGCGAACGTCAAGCACCGGCGAAACAAAGAAACATCAGGAACGGCATTTTTGGCCGCGATTTGAATGCGTAATTGGTATATTAAATATATACGAAGCATAAATGTATCATTTCTGCGTTAGGATACATTTACGCAATGTGAGACCGTGAAGCATGCATTACGAGTCCTCTCAAGGCGTGCGTTACGCATCGTAACGCGCGCGTCAAACGAAAAGTGAACGCACGAAATTTTGCATATACTTCTGGTTTACCCAGTCTTGCAGTATCGTAATAAAATACATATTAAAGCGGCACTTTTTCCATAAGTCCTCCGAAGGCGCGTGCACTCGGTGCCTTTCTTCTTTTCTCTTTCGTGTAGCTGTAATGCATATGTTAAAGAGTTACAGGATAGGCCCGCCGAGCTGCGCTCCGAAATTCTGCTCGTCCAATTTTCTACGGGATGCACGAGATAAGAATACGCGGAACGGGAGGGAGGGAGAGAGAGGCAGTTAACGATTTGCGAAACGGGAGACAATAATGCCGCGAATACCAAATAACGTTCCTGACATTCGCCGGACACGGGCGCACGAAATACGATATGTATAACAAAACAGATTGGTATCCCGGCTGGCAGTCGAATGCAAATCTAAATTACGCGAAGTTACGTCTCTCCGAAGGAATCTTGCGAGTCACCCTCGAACGTCTTGCATCTCGATTTTTGTAGCGAGGGGATTCCATTCGCGTAGCGCGACAACTTTACGGAGTAAAGTGGAATTTTGGACTGCAGTTCTGGACTACTGTGACGAGCGATCTCACGTCTATTTAAGTGTAAGTTTACGCGTTTAGCATGTTATGTAACAGAATACGATATAACAGCGATTGAGACACAAAACTTATAAGCATATATGCCTTAATGCTAACGATAATATTGGATGCGTTATTGTATAATTAGCTGAGGGGAAGGGACGATACTTATGGGAGAAGGAGAACGAAAAGAAGCCAACACAGAAAATGCTGAAGGCGCGATCGATGTCTCCATTTTGTTCGCGATATTTGATATTTTCTTATAATTCCGAGAAAAAAAAAGAGATAAGAATAAAGAATGAAGTCCGAACAGCTAAGCTCTAAACTAGTTCAAGTTAGATATCGATGTTTGTAGAAGATAATGAACAAAACAACATATTGTAATTAAAATTAAAAAGTCATTAATATTGCCAGTCTTTTTATTTACCTATCCTGCTACAACTGCTAAATTGCACAATGCGATGTCGCCGAATCAACTTTCTCATTGACCGTTTCATCGATTCGTTAGCGTCACGCGTTACGTTCCCTTGCCGCAAGCGTGCATTACGACGTTAGATTGTTAATTTGTTTTGTTGCCGCGATAAACTTGTTAATCTAAGCGAGACAGCAGACACCGTACGATTCAGTGTACACTATGTAATTCAATGTACGGATGTTTTCTGTAAGGGACGAAATCTATGTTTATTAAAAAACTGCGTTTTATAATATCTCATATGAATCAATGAGGTTGAATTAAAGTTATCGCGATTTTCCAATCGCCAAAACCTTATCCGAGAGTGTATGCATTTCCCTCGTCACAGGAGCGTCGCAATCTCTATAAAGCACGTTGCAATCTTCCCCTCGGATTCCCGCTGCCCCCGCGTCCTTTACGAGACGGTCCCATCCTGAAGGCGACTTCAAAGTCTTTTCTATATCCTTCCTGCGAAATGACATAAATTCTCGATGTCCGCGTTCGAATATGGGATGCTGTTGAGAGAGTAACAGTTGATCTTACGTCAAATACTTGGCCAACAATGCACCGGATGCGCCCAGATCTCTAAAGAGTTTGCGATTTTCAAGACAGATCGTCCTTTGTATGCATCGTACTCTGGCGTCGCTATTAAGAATCTCTTCCTCGAGCGGGGTCTGAAAGTTTAAAGTCGGGGAACCTTGATCCATCGCAAATAAAAATTTTTGCCGGATTGGATCTTATGATTTATTCTAGCAATCCTGTTCAAAGAGAGAGAGAGAGAAGTGATAAGGCTTCATCGGTAAGTTTACCATTCACGGTAAGTTTCGAAGTTCCTCAGGTTTGCCCAGCTAAAGTCACGACTAAATTACTTCTCGCACAGGTAATAAAAAAAACGGAATGAAATTTTCAACTTTTCGAATTCACTTTTAATTGCGGGAAAGAGTTCCTTTTAAAAGAGTGCGCTTATATAAAATGCCGTTTATATGGAGTTGTTTCAAACTATCCTTTTTGTATGAAAATAGATGAATTGAAGGAAGCTCTGAGAGAAAAATATGACACATTCGTCAACTTGCCGTCATATTCGTATCGCTAAAAGCAATAAGTCTTTAGTATCAGTATCATAATCTATTAATATTATAATCTGACATGTTACAGACATTCTTGACGATTAATTTATCTTAATCGTCATTTTCTCCTGTACTCGTTATTAACACGATATGTCAAAAAGGTCTTTGACCGAAAAGAATATCGAGATATTTTCGGCAGACTTTCAGGATTCTATTTTTCACGTTGCGCTGATAATTCTAATACTTGATGAACGCATTGTCGACGGGTTATTAAATTAATCGGCAGCTCCTTTTGCCTCTATTCGTTCGTACCGTTAATTCCAATTACATCCAATTACGACCTTAAGCGAGCGCCGCTTAATCCTGGCGCTTAACTTGACTCCTCTCAACATCATCCTGCCTCTCTCTCCCTCCCCCTCACCCCGAATCGAGAATCGAATGACTTTTACGTAAACGATGCATATGAACGACGTTACAATTCGAATTATTTACAGTCTAATAATAAGTCAATGATAGGAAAAACGTGACGCACCGTCGAGCGAAAATCGTGTACAGCATAAACATCCCGTTTTTGCCTGGACGACAGTAGATCCGTTATCGCGTCCCTTCGCTTGGCAGCGCTGAGCGTGTTCTGTATAATCGCCAGCAGCAATAGGAGGCCGATAAAACTGACTATCACGAGTTGTTTTGAGGGAACCATGGAGTGTGCCGACGTGTCCAACGAGTGCGCCACCGGATATCCGATGTTAGAGTACTCGTATCCGTAGGGCATGGCCTCGCTCCTGTGATGTAGGAACGTCCGCTGCGGCACTGAGAGATTTTTCGAGGGAAGGACAGAAGTATCAAGATAATTTCTGGGCTTTGAGACGTTAACGCGACGATTGAAGCGCGACGCTGGATTATACTCGCGCATAAAGGATAAGGATGATCAAACGAGCGTCGTCTTAGCGTAACTAAAATAGAAAAATCTTTACCGGGGAAAAAGTAATCCGAGGGCAGCATCGGCTGCGGCTGCGGCTGCGGCTGCGGCTGCGGCTGTGGCTGCGGCGGCACGAGGGCTGCAAGGATCGTCCCCTGCGTCATATCCGGTTGGAGCATCGACTCGATCTTACCCCCCATCTCCAAAGACGAGCCATTTCCGCTGGGCGGGAACGCCACCGTTTTCGTATCCTGGCCAGTGATTAAGACGGCGAACGCGCCAAGCACCGGAAGTATTTTCATTTTCTACCGAGAAACGGCACTCTCTCTCCTCTCTCTCTCTCTCTCTTCTGCTCGACTCGAGATCGTAGTCTCGCGATTCGGCGGATCTGCGATCGAGTTTTTATACAGGCCCCTTCAGGCGAAATCGTCGGGAACGCCATGCGATCGCGCGACGACAGCGTTCGTAAATTGACGAGACGTCGCGGATCTAAATCGCCACGAGCGAATTCACATGGCGCACCGAATTCGACACACTCGAAGGGACAGAGTAAAGGGAGCACGCGGTAATTCCGCGGGGACAGCCAAACTTATCATCCGGCTCGTTGAGTAGCCTGACGAGTTTACGGAGCGCAGCTACTGCACACTCGAATTGAACACGCTCCTTATTCCGTTACAGCATAGGATCACGCTTTCTATTCTTGTCGAAGAAGTGGCTCAATTGTGTCGTAGTTTAAGGATCCGACAAGTGGTTTGCGGGGACAAATGGTATGATTACGGGATGATGATTAGTAACATTTAGCTATCTCCAAAGGAAGCAAGCAAAACATGCTGAAATCATTCCTCCTCTCTTTCTCGCCGAGCTGCCAAGATGATAGCATTTGTTGTCGCGCAGCCTTGTTGTCAAACGACTGATGCAGTTCTCACATCAATTTACCACTAAACACTTAAAGCTTTCGCTACGACTTGATCAAACGCGAAGAGGGGAGAGCGAAACTATGTTATACGTATACATGGACACTACGAGATAACACGAGGGGTAGATCGGTTGGTTAGACTTTGCTGCTGAATGCAAGGGGTTGCTATGACGATGAGACGGGGTGGAAAAAAAGGAAGCTTGGGGAGGTTTGTCTGTCCGTAGCCCCTCTAAAGAGAATGACGTTCTTTACGCTATCTGTGATTTCTATCCGCGTTGTCGTAACTCGTCGGGCATAACTTGACTCCAGACTCCAGGCTACAGCTTAGAAGTCTTCTGAACGAAGATGATATTCTTTGTGTATGCGCGTACGTGCGCGTGATTCGTATATTACTCCATCTCGTTTATTCCGCCCGATTTATTCCGTTAATCCAGGAATATCGCTTACTCGCTTACTCCACCGCGCGTTCAGTCTTCGAGAATAAAAGTTTCCAGTTTCGTCGAACGTCTCCCGCGTCCACTCGTTGTCCGCTTTATCGCGACAACAAAAGGCGGTAAACTCTTTTTTCAGAATCGGCGAACATCGTGATTACATATCGGGGCCACACGGGATGAACGTGTCGCGTGAACGAGCCGCGATTTTACGCCAACGCGGCGCGAGTAAGCGCTATATTTTTAGCTTGCCTTTGCACCGACCTGTCGCCGCTTGACACCTGCTGCTTTTTTATCAGCGTCCAATGGCGAGCAGGGTCTCTCCTCAGAGCGGCAATCAGAGATTTGTCACGCTCCATTATCCGCACCGGAGCGACGTCCGCGCCAATTTTACACGTTATATGCATCTTTTCACGGCTGCATCCATCCGGATACCGAGAGGATAACGGAGACGGCTCGAGTTAGTTGCAGAAAAGCAAGAAAGTTGTTCGGACTTTTGGCGGCGTCTTTTAAGTCGGAAACGTTGAATATCGAAATGCGATAAGATGGCTTATCTTTCCTATCCAGCTGGATTGAGTAATTCAAGCAGGCAGAAGCGTCAAATATGATATCGCACAAGTGAGTCATCGATACCTTAGCAATGATGACATCGCGGCTTCTTTTGTTTTCGACAAAAGGCCAAACAACAGCCAATAGTAGTTTAGTGAAAGGCGAGTAGGATCTTTGTCTTTCCAGTTTAGTTCTAATTCTTAATTCTAGTTCAACTCAGCTTCTCCGCTGAACATAACGAACGCGGTTCCGCTCGTATCGATTACGATAACAAAAGAACAGAAGCTCGTCATCGAATATTTTTAATTTTTCTTCAAAACCGAATATCCATCGGTAATCAGGTAACAGTAAACTTGCAACTTGCAAAAGTAAATACGAGTGGGATGCGTGGAATCTTATCGATTGCGTTTTGCGTGTCTACTTTCACTCGCTGAATCTTATTGTAATTGTAAGACTTTTCTCGAGGAAAAGAGATCCGCGGGAAGAAGCAGAAGATCCGGAAAAATGCCGAAGCTCCGAGTCGCATTGAATATATCGTTCCATGCGCAGATGGAAATCTTCAAATCTTTAAATTTTCCTTCCGTTGTTCGCGATATGATTGCACAGGCATGAAGAGAGTTTAATTCATTTTATTTATAAACACAATATATTTTCGTGAGTTGTGGACGTGAAGCGTGAAGCCTCACGGAATCTTCTTCCAGAAGACGGACGCGATGGATGGCGCGGCGTGCAGCATTCATCAATCGCGCGCATTTTATTTTTCAACGCGGACGAGAATAGCTTTCCTTATTCGCGGCGCTTTGAAATCCGAAGAAGAAATCAATATGCGTTGGCAGCTGCAATTTTCCTCACGTGTCTTCACGCGAGGGACATCCTTTAATGAGCATTCATTTTCACCACGACGATTTTTTTCCCTCTCGACGATCAGGACCGAGTCCCAGTAATGAATTTCCCCTATTGATCGCCACTAATTCGAGAGAGAGAGACAGAGGTGTTCTTTATAAAGCAGTCTCATTGTGTGCACAGTCCGTCTCCGTTGTGTGCGCGTCTGAACACACACGAGTTGTGTGTTCGCCAGTGATGTCCTCAGTCTTGTGCACACGTGCGCGTTTCCACCTGCTCGCCCATATAGCCACCCATATTATCGCCCTTCGTAGCTGCAGCCGCACTGACCTTGTTCTAGCTCGCAAGGAAAACAGATTATATCCTGAAACTTGCACCCTTCGTCCAAGGGGACACAAAATTTTTTTGATCCCACCAAACCTGCCCAGGGACGAGCCACGATTGTATATCCGATCATTATCTCATCAGCTTTCGGATATTCGTGAAGTTACACGTGGAAAGGTAACAGATGAGCGGAAATTATGGCCAAGTCGAACATTTTCTCTGTGTGTTTGTTCGTTGTTCAGAGCGTTTCATTTTCGTCCGCGTCTCGACACACTCGTGCCGTGTTCCGAATCATCGTTACCGTATTTCTCGTTACAAAGGATATTCATCCCGTGCACTAGTTCGAACGAGATACTTGCTCTGATTATTTAATCGCGAGATAAGTTCTTATTCATGTTGGGCAACGCTTTCATTCATTTTCCCGCATGCATCTCTAGGAAAAATCTCGACCTACGTTCACGATTCGGCGTGAGGGTTGGTCGAGCCCCTCCTGAAGAGTATCTTTGGCGAAGGCTGCTTCGGTGTTCTCCGCAGTCGACTTGAGAGAGGAATCTCGACCCGCCCTCCCGGAGGTCCCTCGGATTATGATGGGAGGAAAGTCTCAGCGTATATACAGTCGTGTCCACAAGCTATACGCGAACTACCCTTCCTTGTCACCCTCCTCGATCATCGCCGCCACTCTCTTCCATTCTGCGTCTCGAGTTCTCGTGTCCCTCACTCCCACCCGTCTCCGTGCCCGTTCTTTCCGTCTCGCTTTCGCTATGCATCCCCGCGCTCGCCCAACCACCCTTAGAGCGCACCCTTCCTCAGCGCTCCTTCTCGCACCCGTTACGCCTCTCTTTCTCCCTTCCTTCGGCTCTCTCCGTGCACTTCCACCCCCGACCATCGACGTTCCGCGTTTATCGAACCATTGCGCGCGCAGCGATAACAGTAACGGGGCGTGCTACGTCTTGGTTGGCCGTAGACGTAGGTGGTGGACGCACGGCCGACCGACGACGACGGGAACGACGACGGCGACGTCGACGTCGTCGAGGACGAGTATAGCAGACTGCCAACGAAACTCTCCGAGCGACGGAGGAAAATAGTTCGCCTGTCGATTGAGCGGATCGCTCATTCTCACGACGTTCTCGAAGAAGCGCGCGTGTCGTGTCAGCAGCATTCGCGAGGTCGACCGAGGCATCTATCCGTACGCACAACCATCAGGAGAGATCCTATGACTGCAGTTTCGGGGTGATTCCGAAGCCGTGGGAAAACACAGGATCGACAATCGACCAGCCGAGGAACAACAAAGGGGCTGCGTGAAAAATCAAAAGGCTTCGCGCCAGTGAAGGGAGAAGCGTTGGTGTTGTCGATATTCGAAGACGTTGCGGGCTATTCGAAAGGATTCGTCGCATTTCCGGATCGCGGAACGACGTACTGGTCCAGTCACGTTGAAAGATATTGTGGAGATAGTGTATCGGGAGTGTTTCGAAAGTGCAAAAATACAGGGAAGGAGAGAGAGGGAGGGGGAGAGAGAGAGAGAGAGAGAGAGAGAGAAAGGGGAAAAAGAGAAAGAGCTTGCCAAGGATAGAGCTTCGGAAGCAAACGAACACGCCGAGAGCAAGAATCAGAGTATTGAATAGGTAATTGCTCAGCGCGTCGCTCCATTGTTTTCGTTCACCTGGCTCATTCTCTCCCTCTGAGAGGTGGAAGGCGGTGAAGCATCGATCGCTCGCCATTTTGCGCGACCGCCGACATCTTCTGCGCGCGTTGACGACATTTTGTCACTGACAAATCTTCGACGGCACGGAAGACGATAATCGCAGATCTACGGTAAACGAAAGAGTCAGGATATCTAGTGTTCTCGAGTCTCGGCTGCGTCTCGCTCTAAGCTTATCGATCGCTATCAAGGGCTGCTGTATTATCTAGAGCGCTCTCCCGTGGCGGAGAGGGCGCGCTATAGTGAACTATCGCGTAATCGGACGAGAACAGACAAGATTTGGCAGAGAGAGAAAGAATACATTGGTATCAAACATCGCGAGAGGAAGGAAAAGTAGTGTCCTTCAAGTCGAAGTTAGAAATCAGCAGGCTGGGAGGTCGGTTGAGCGAAGTGGTGGGTCCCGTCGTGGAGGAGGCCATCGAGCCAGGGGATGCAACCCCGCTGACGGGACCCTCGAGGGAGTTCTCGGTTCCTCGAGCACCCCCGCCACCACCGCAGCGTGTCACTACACCGAGTCCGCCGAGACCGCCACCCGCTACGTCTCAGCATCATCAGAATCCAGGTCACCCGACCCACAATCCCGGGCATCAGTCCCAAAGTCCTAGGCATTGCAAGCCGAATCATTCGCCCCACAATCCCACGAGTCACAATCCCGGCCACAACCCCGGCCGCAACCCCGGACACAACCCTGGTCACAATCCTGGTCACAATCCTGGTCACAATCCTGGTCACAACAACGGTAACGATCCCGATCATCAGACTCACAACCCGGCCAATCCCGGCCACAACCCGGCCAATCCCGGCCATAACCCGGGTAACCCCGGACACAATCAGGGTAACCCCGGACACAACCAGGGTAACCCCGGACACAACCAGGGTAATCCCGGACACAACCAGGGTAACCCCGGACACAACCCGGGCAATCCGGGTAATCCGGGCCACAACCCCGGTCAACAGAACTCGGATCATCAGAATCCCGCTGGTCAACCGGCTCAAAATCCAGGCAACCCTGGTCACAACCCGACCAGTCCGGGCCGAGATACCCAAAACGGTCAGAACGTGAGCCGTCAGCCGCAGAATCCGACCCACCCGACACACGGCAGAGATCAGGCACAACCGACGAGTCAACAGCAACAACCACCGCCACAACAGCCATCGCAACATCCACCATCGTTACATCCGGAGCACCGTACTACCAGCATGGGGACCGTGTTGTCGTTTAGCCCGCGGGATCGTCGTGGGTCCGTCTATCCGCCAACGGGGCATCAGCATCCCGCTGACTTTACATTGAACAACTTTAATTACGAGCAACTAAACAATGCGAAAAACCGTGAGAACAAGAGCAGCGTCGCGACGGTGGCACCGGCACCGCCTACGAATCATCCGCCAACTAACAATAATTCGCTACAGAACAACAATATTAACCTGAACAACAACGACAATGCGAGAATCATCTCGGAGAAGAACGCCCTGGAGAAAAACTTGAAGAAGCACTCGCTATTCATAAACGCCCTGTCGTGGAAGCGATTCAGCACGGCGAACAACAATAAGAAGAAGCTCGACAACAAGAATAAGAATATCTCGTTCAGGCAGCCACTCGATAATATACCCATTGTCGATAAGAATAAGAATATACAGACGCCGCAAGTGAGTATTGTTGTGTAAATACAGGTTATTTGTCTTTCTCCCCTTTCACTATAGACTTCGCTAGATTCGTTAACGATGGAACAAGTATATATTTATAATGGCGAATTTTCTGTGCCGTCTAGAGAAGTCTAGAGTGGCCATTAAGGATAGTTTATAGCGCGAAGAATAAAATATGCAACGTGCTTTGACCCCAGATCGAATTCATCGATCATCCTGATGTTTCCCCTAGCGCGCCACTTTCTCTATTTGCCAACAAATAGATTGAGAGTCATACTTAATATAAGAACAAAAGATGACTGTTTTAAATAAATCTTTCCCATCCGTACATCGACACGTACAGGAAGAATTGTTTATTGAGGGATAATTGAGAGATTTTTCTTGGATTTCATTAGACAAAACCACCGGCGTCAAACAACAATCACACCACGCACAATCCGACGTGTGAGAAGTTGGTGCAGAAATCTCTATCCCTTGGACCAAGGAAAACCGTCATCCAGGCCTCCACCTCGGAATTGCTCAAGTGCCTCGGCGTCTTCCTACACAGGAAGTGCACCCGTTTAAGGGACTTCCAAGCTGGAGATGCTGTCATGTGGCTCAGGACTGTCGACAGAAGCCTCTTGCTTCAAGGCTGGCAGGTGAGTCAACGCATCGCTTAATCGTTAGAATTTATTGTTAGAATAGCGCTTTGCTAGATTATTGTTTAACAAATCCTTCAAAACGTGCACTGATAAACGTGTTTACTTGCGAGTACACACGTTGGTCTGTAAAAATCGTTTGATGGTCTCAGTTATTCGATACGTGATCCATTTACGAGTAATTCCTCGTAGAGAATGATGGAAACAAGACTTGGACATAAGTTTAATGAAATTATTAGAAAGTATAGTATAAACATTCATAGAATAGAATGTTTACATTCGCGAGAAGATTTTCTAGCATATATTGCCCTTCCATTAATTAACGCGAATATATGTTCGCCGGTAACACAATTACTATAGGCACCGGTATGACGCCATAATTGATATATCGCGATCGCGGTTATCCTGTTATCGTGATAATTAAGATACAGCATGAAACAGTTAATTATAGTTAATTATCTACTCAAACCGCGATGTTTAACGTTGATGTATCCAAATACGACAGGCACACACGTTAATAAAAAATTATCCTAACGATTCATGTTACATATATATTTAGATATATATTTAGATGTAATTCGTATGCATTACATATTTATTATATATTATGTTGGTTGATATGTATGTTGATATTGTGAGAGATGGAACAAATTCTAGTCCTTCGTTATAATTACGCAAAACAATTTCTGTATAGGCTCGAGAAGACATAGGACATTGAATTTTATTTCTGCACAATGATCTTAGATGGTTGCACAAAACAGCATGAGAGAGAAGTAATTTCTCCGAAATCTCTTCCTTTCGAGTATTATTTTTCTGAGAACGTGATGCATTCGCATAATATTTGATATTCGTATTAACATATGTTTCATATAGATTACGGAATGACGAAATTCACGTCTTGAAATTCACGAAATTAAGGAACGGACGTTTCACTCTCGATGGCTTTCAGTGATGGCGACCGTTCTCTCTGCAAAGCCAAATCATCGATCAGACTTTCGCACGTAACCTCGCTTGCCAATTTTTTTCTATTTCGTGAATTTAGTGTTTATGCTAATGGGACTGTTGTCGTGCGCGATTGATATCTATGCAAATTGTGGCTCCTGTAAGACTAACCTTCTTTTGTATAGAAATTATCGATCAAACTAAAAATATTTTACTCCGATAGTCAACTGACGTAGATGGCCGCCAACTTAAAAATACTATAACGCTATTAATAACACAATGTGAAAATCTGCGTTGTTGTTTATGACACCGTATGACAAAATGTATCCGTTTTTTTTTCCTGCTCTTCGTAGATTTACCTTCCTTTCGCACACAACGTGCGCGCGATCGATTTCTGATGAGAATCCAAATCGTTTCTCCTAATGAAATAAATCATCATAATTATTATTGCGAAAATATTAAGGAAAATTTATAAAGGTTAAAGATTACAGAAATAAATTTATTTTATTTGCCAACATTTGCTCGTAACAATCAGTGTACGTATCATACTATGCATCAGTTACTCTCGTAAAGCTGCAACATAAGCAGTGCATAGTTAAAGTACGCGAGTAACTGATAAAACCGTCCCATATTTGATAAACAGTCCCATATTCCATATTCGCTTATCGATTTCGTCTGGCCGTTAAACAAGATCAAATCGGGTTGCATTACTAGGGAAAATCTATTTAACAAGAAACCATACAGTCGACATCGAAAATTCCGTTCTTGTCACGTTTCTCACGCGCGTGACACGTGTTTCACCATCACATGGCATTCATTCCTAATGAATCATCATCAGCAGATATTCGACCGCTGGAGCGATATAATTGGAGCATATTACATGACACCTGCACGTGATTCCCGCGATCTTTCAAAATATCTTATTGATTCGCGGCATCCGCATCCCATTAATTTACAGACTCTAATTACGCGACTCGCATAATTCACGTGGATTTGGATGCGCGAAATTTTATCGGAGACGTATCCGAATTGACCGAATCGCGATAGGCAGCTCCTTGAGTGCACGCCGCTAATTAACAAAGCAGCGAACTCTCACCTCGAACAAGAATCGTTATTCATGTCGTTGGAAATTTAATAGAAAGCTGCAGAGATCTCGCAGAGATCTCGGATAACGCGCGAGACTCGCGCGCTCAGGACAGGCCACTCACCCCTGGCGAATATCGACCGATCTGGAGGCATATACGCGGGGTATATCGGCAACCCCCTCCCCTCCCAAATTGTGCTGCATCGCGTCCTTCAACTCTCGAGCGGCGTTACAGCTAATCGAGAGAGTCGCCACTCAGTCAGTCCAAGCACGTGGCGAAGCCTGAATCGTGACGACGAAAGTTCAGCCTCTCTGCAGGACTGTTCCGCGTTTTCTTTCTTTTTTTTTTTTTATTTACTGCTTCCCTTGTTTGCCAATTTGTCAATGATTCTTTCCACTACCAAGTAGAAAGAATAAGTAGATACTTTCTAGTGCTACTCAACATTTCTGATTGAATGGGAAACAAGAACGAGAAAAAGAGAAGTTCCAAATGAAAATTTTTAAGAATGATAATCTCAAGATAAACTATTTCGCAGAGTAAGAAATGTCTCGAGAATAGTGAATTGAGTATAATTCTTAATTTTCTTAAGATAGAAAAGAGAAAAGAGAGGAGATATGAGCAAATAAAAACGTCATAATAAAATTGCTCGGTCGAAACAACAATGATTTATTATCGGCATAAAGAATTGCAGATTAAAAGGATATTTTCGGGTCAATTAGAATTATATATATATATATATATATATATATATATATATATATATATAGATGAAACAATATGCAAAGCATTTACTAAAACAATGAATCTATTCTCTACTAATTGCTAATTATCAACCGTGGATCGCAAAATTGCACAATTTCGACCCAGATTAAAGCTTAAATTGCTTTAACATCAGCATTACTTATTCGACATCAAATTACCTAGATTCGTTCGTTCTCTGAAAATAATGAAAAATCATCGAAAGCGGTCAGCGGGCACGCGTCGTGTGAAGCGACGAAGCAACTCCGCGTTGCCGAACGCAGAGTTCTAAATAAAGTCATCGACGTGCACCATTTCTCCATGCACCATGTAGCCATCAAAGGATCGCATTCACGACTCCTCGAGCAGGTCAAGAACGGATTAAGAGCGAGTTTCCGCGGGAGGCTCGGAGAACAGGCTCCTCGCGTGCGGGCGCACGCGATGACGACGAGGGCGACGCGTTCGCGCGAGGCGGCATCTCTTTTTCTTTCCGCTGCATTGTGCAAAGTACACTGCTCCGATTATTTTCCGTGCCGTACGTACGCGAACGGCCAAGTGTCGACGGCCGTCCAGGCCGTCGGAGACAAGAGAGATAGAGAGAGTCCGGCGGAGGCATTCTGGCGTGTGAGCAAATTGCAAACGTGAGTGCGCGCGGCGCATTAATGTGCATTAAGCGGCACAGCTAACGAGGAATAGGCCGACCGTCCATGCGGTGCGGCCAATAAAAACGGCAGCAGTTGTCGATCGTCAGGTAAAACGTATCGGGGGCATCGATCCTCCTGGGTCACCATGTGGCCTCACCACATCTAATGCACCCACATGTGCGCCGGCCGAGCCGCATTGTGCCGCGCGCTCTCACGAATCGATGCACCTACGCTCCTCGCATCGTAAGCCGATGCATCCAGGCACGCTAATGCTCCACGTTAACGTGTACACCGCAAGCCGATGCGTACACGCGGCCTCGTCCGTTTGCTTGAGATGTGTTATAACGACGACGATGCTTACGGGCACTCTGCCCCGTCTCTTCGCGATGGAGCGAATTACGCATGAATTGATGGCATGGTCGGTCGATTGCATCGACAACAAACAAGAAAGGTTCCAATTTATTTATTAATTACTTACACAATATTTTATGTAGTAATTATTACGTGGTACTTATTTCAAAGCGTGATGCTACCTTACGATGTAACTCGTTGCTAACACGTGATATAGAATTATCTCAGAAGAATTTAGAAGCCACTCGCTCGTCCAACATTTCTGATGCAACGATAAGGACAGGACAAATCGTTTTTATCAGGATCTTATACGTATAACGTATAAGATTGCGGTAAATTGATGTTGCAGATGCGTACGTAAAAGTACACTTGACTGCATTTTCTTTTATGTTTTACGGCTAACGAAGATCTCTTGTCAGGAATATAAATAGATGTTCTATTTATACGATGTATTCTCCTTATACTTGTATCCGCACTAATTAACATCTCTGTGATTATATTTACGTATCTAAAGCGCGCGCTTACGCGTTCGATATACGCACGTGTGCCTGCTTGCATCGACCGCAGGTCGATTAAAATTTGTATATCGCTCCGATCAACTTGGATCATCGAGTAAGAATTAACAATCGACGATTGGGAGGCAATAATCGTATTATTGTATTCCGTTTGATTTCGCAGGATGTGCCCTTCATAAACCCTGCCAATGTAGTGTTCGTGTATATGCTGGTAAAGGAACTCGTCGACGGGGACGAGTCGTCCGAGAAGGAGCTTCAAGCGACGGTGCTGACGTGTCTCTACTTGAGCTACAGTTACATGGGTAACGAGATTAGCTATCCGCTAAAACCGTTCCTCATCGAGGACAGCAAGGACAAGTTCTGGGACCGATGTCTCCTGATCGTCAATCGACTTAGCTCCGAGATGCTGCGAATCAACAGCGAGCCTGGATTCTTCACAGAGATCTTCACCGAACTGAAGGTACGAGCCGCTCTTGTCGAGTCGCGAGGATCCTGTAACTTGAGGCTTTCCACGAAGCATTACACGTAAGATGTCTCGTCGCGAGACATGTAGATCGACTAGAAAGTAGATCGAGAGGTGAACCGTAGATGAGATTGGTCTTGGTTTGTATTCTAATACGTGCCCGATTTCGATGTTAGGCCTGCGGTGCCAGCGAACGCGGAAGTTTGTCTGGCAGCGGCCTCGAACGGAGCCTCGTCGTCTCCGGAGTCGCGGTACCCACCAAGGCAGCTTGACGGAGCTACACACACCTGCTGGTGCGCATCGCCAGGCACGGCTGCGACGTCACGACGCTCTGACGATGGCCATCACGACGACGCGGAGCCGCACTCGCAGCTTGACCCCATCGCATCGACCTCGACTTCGACCTTGACGTTGCTCCGCCAACAGCAGGAGCAGCAGTCTAGACGCGAAAGTGACGTGTTTTGCCCATCATGTGGCCGACGACGCCGCGAGGAGATCTCGTGGATGATCGAGGACCTGGACGCCATCGAACCGGCACCGCTGGAGTCGCAGAGGACGCCGACGAGACAACTGTGTAGTTGCGACGAGGTTGATATCCGTAGCGGTAAAGAACGCGGCGATCTCCGTAAGGTCCACAGCTTGCTGTCGCCTGACGAGGCGATCTGGGACTTGAGGAGGCGCACCAGCGAGGGCGGAGCGGAATTCCGTTGGGAGCTTCACACTTCGAACACCGATCTGGACCTTGCCAGGAAAGCCAAATGCAGCTGCCACAGCCTGACTCCCGAAGAGAAAAAGCCGGAAGGCACGCAACGCGGCGACCTCCGAAAGCATCACAGCGCAGAGACGGACAAATGGTCTCTCAGGACGGAAAATTTGCCGACGCCGATGCACGACCTAAGGAAGCACAGCAGCGATGACACCAGGTTCGCGAGGGAGGCCAGATGGCTGCAGGTGCCGGACGTGATGCCCAATCCGAAGCCCAGGTGCACCTGTCCCAAGGTGAAGACCCCGGCACCCGCGTCGCCGATGGAGGAGAAACCTCCAGTGAAGGAACCGGAGAAGCCGGAGAGGCAGAAAGAAGAGAAGAGATTGCTACACTCGCAGTCGTTGATACCCGAACAATCGACCGTGCTATGGGAAAAGCCCGAGATAAAGAGACAAGTCAGCGAGGATCCAAGAGCGGCCAAGAAGATCGAAAAGAGGGAGCGACCCAAACTGGAGCGCTCCGCGCAGGTGAGAAGCGAGAGTTCGAAGAAATGGGGCTTCAAGGAGAAAGAGAAGGCGGTCGGTCCGGCGGAAAGCAAGAAGTCGTTACGGGCGAGATGGGCCATGAAGACGCACGTATCCCTGCCGGGCGAGAAGAAGGCGCCCAAGTGGTACAGGAGCCAGGACGAGACCAAGAGCAAGAGTCTGCGGGAACGGCCCAAGTACAGCATACGCAGGAGCATGTCGCCGGAACCAGACCCGCGGCAGGTGAGCAAGCTGGAGAACAGAATCGTGCGGCGTTTGATCTCGCCGGAGATTACCGTTACGAGCACCAAATGGGCGCCGTACGAGGACTCGTCGCCGTTGCCGACGATCGGGATGAAGAAGCGCGAGCAGAAGCACATCAGCGATATCAAATGGACGCCGTACGATGAGTCGCCGAGCGACATCCCGGTCGAGGTGATCGACGACTCGAAATGGTCGCCTTTCCATAACGTCACACCCACGCATTGTCCGGAGCTGGCGACGCCGCCCAAGAGTGACGACGAGGAATTCCGTATGAGAATGCTCAATCTGGTAGCGCCGTTCCCTCTTTACCAAGGCGGCTGGAAGGACGAGTCGCCAGAAAGGACGCCACCGAAGAAGATCACCACGCCGGACGATCTGTCGCCGCCAGTCTGGTCACCGATGCCCACCACGCCCATCAGTAAACGGAAGAGCATCGCGAAATCGGAGTACTCGCCGGACTACTCGCCGGAATTCGTACCGACCGAGCGTAGACCCAGCAAACCTCGGCTGTTACGGAAAGGAGCGATCAGGCACACGAAATCGATAGCCCCTACGACTCATCCTCTGGAGGACAGGCTGCCGCAAACCGGGCCTCTGCCGACCGTGATGATACGCGCCGCTAGCGAGGAGCCTAGACGACTGAGGCCCCAGCTGATCAGATCGAAAGCTTTGTTGGAAGTACCTGGAATAGACGCGACGAAGAGATCGCTGAGCGAAGAGGGACCGCGAATGCGGTCCCGTGAGCGTGCCAGGGCGCCCGAGAGGGCTCGCAGCGAGGAAGTGTCCAAATATGACGATCCTTGGTTCAGATCCGATTCTCCGGAAATGCGCGAATACGTCACGACAGTGTAATTGTTGCTTCCAGCGTCGCCGATGTCATCGGGATGATCGGTACTAGCTTCCTTATTTCGTGATCGGCGTAATCGTCGCTGCAATTCAGCATCTGCGCCAGATACATGTAAGCCGAGCTCGCATTGTACAGCTTGTCGCGGATTCATCGTTTTCTGATACCGATTAGCGTTGTTTTATAAGAAACTAATCTAAGGCTGACACATCAGGATCGAGCTAAATGGCGACTGTCCAAATTGAAGGAAATTTATCCGGAGAAGGAGGCGTTTCACGGTAGAGTGCGCTTGGTTTTCCTCACAAGGGCCTCACATGAAGAGCACATCTTCGAAACTACTACCTAAAACCCGGCACGGCAGGGCACAGTTAACGAAGACGAGAATGAACGAGGTGGCATGAATGGCTGGCAGGAATGGAGATTCTAACGCGATCGTCCGCGTGGACATTGAAAACTTCGTTGGCCTACACAAAGACTACGAAGATGGGAAATACCGGAGGAAAGTAAACCACTTGGAACATTCGCGACACATTTGACTCGGATCATCAAAGAAACGAGTCCAGGAAACGAGCCGAAGGTCGAAGCGAGGGGAGGGTCAAGGACTGATTATTATTTAAATAGCGTATTATACGTGTGCATTTTGCTGCGCTCACGAGGAAACGAAGATTTACTTTCCTCGGAGCGCGGCATTTAAATGTTCTCAGCTCAAGATGAAACGTGCGATCGCGCGCGACCGGGCGGACATCCGGCAGGTCGCGAACTCTATCTCCGGAGGCGCGAGGGAAGCCAATCGTCGCCCGGCGTGTGAGAACGAGACGACAGTTCATGTAGCGCATTTTGATCGATAGCTCTAACGTAATTAATAAAAAAAAAAAAATATATATATATATATATATAAAATATGCTAACGATTAAAATAACGACTAGAGCGATAATAATGACACAAATCTAGATCGCAATCGAGCGATCGTAAGAGCGCGATTGGTCAATGCGCGGAGAAAGCGCGAGAGAATCGAAGAGAGATACAGGGTGCGTCCGTTGGAGATCAAGCGAGATCCGCTTGACCCCCGGATACGCGCGGAATAATATAATTGTACGCGTACGCCCCGTGCGTACGCATACGCATAAATATATCTATAGTATTTATAATGTTCGCGAGCAACATAAGTATGTAAGACGGGGGGTAATAGGAAGAGACAGGGAGGGAGAGAGGAGAAGGGAGATTGGAGAGGTTACGCAATCGCGAATGAGATTCGAGATCGCGTGTGCGATCGAAGGGAAAACGTCTCGTGCGGAGGCAAGCGGATCGCAAGACCCGCTCGATCGAGACGAGGTGCGCCTCTTTGTTAATCGTTCTTACTTTTCCTTCTTTTTATATACGTGATATCCGGAGCGAGAGCGAGAGATCGGCAACGTCGACGATCGGCGATTCCGATCTCCGGCCCGCGATGGTCCATTTCGTTCGGGCGACGATGCAGCGTTTACGATGCTGCGTGCGTTGGCCCTGTGTGTGCCGGTGTGTGCAATATTAATGAATTAAGATGTCGGAATATGGACAAACGGTGCGAATGCGGGGGGTACCAGGGGGGGGGAGGGGTGGAACAGACCCGGCAGGTGTACCCAAGGGGGCGATTGGCTGCGTGTTCTCGATCATTCCTGCCTTTATCCTCGCTGCGGTGTAGCATACGTCGATTCTATCGGAAACCGCCGTGTCTCATTTCGCTATTCTCGCGCGCTGCCATTCGCGTTGCCTGTTTCCTTTCTGCCTGGAGAGAAAACCCGGGCTGGGGGGCGAGTCMCCCTCGCGCCCGCCGATTCCCGCGCGATTCATGCGCGATCGTGCGCGTTTCGAGCACGATTCGGGATTCGCGCGGCGTTTCGCGGTATATCGCGGCCGATAGCGCTCACCCCACGGCTTGACACACACACACACACACACACACACACACACACACACAGAGAGAGTCCCCATTAATCGGACATTATGCACTTTCGTGTGTAAGCGAAACCGCTACCGGGCAACCGGTGAGATTGCAGGGGTGCATTAGTCGCATCCGGATGCGCTCGAGTGACGACGCTGATTAGTCGGCGACTGTCCGCAGCCGCGGCTGAACACCAGCTCTTACTTTCCCTCCCCGGCGGATACGTTGCGCAAATAGTAGCTACCATACTTAGCGCAGAATTGTTTTCTTCTTTCCGTTTTCCTTTCTGCTTAGATAGTTCCGTGCCGCATGATCGGTCATTCGATTATCTCGCGCGCGACTCACGCGCGTACTTTTGTACGTATCTATTCGCGATAGCTCTCGTCGCGTTCTTTCTCGTACCGAGAGACGAGCTGGGAAATTCTCTTTCATTCTCCCCTGATTTCTCGTCGACGTCTATAACCGATCGATGAGAACGTGATTAGCGATTAGTTACTATTAGCGATAAAAGTTAAACTCGAGTACCCTCGAGAGTAGCGAGAGATCTGCAGCGAGCTCTCTTGCGTTCGCTCGCTTCCGCGCTTCGTTTGGTGCTTTTTCCGAGCATCGACCGTTTCACGGGTCATTCCCGTAAAACAGGGATCGGGAAGAACTGCAACAGGTTCGAGGGTCGCTAATTAAAGTTGATTGCAGCAACTGCGATAGCATTCACTCTCGTGACGGGCAGCGGACGCTTCTCGTAAGGTCGACGTCTATCCGCCTTCCATTATTTCGTGTCGGATCTGTCGCGACAGATCTGACCCGCTGCTGTTTCCACTTCGGGGAGGAAACGTGAAACGAGAGAAGCGAACGTGAAAAAGAATGCGCAGGGTCGAGCGCAGCGGAAGAGCGAGCGCGATGTATTCGAGCGAACGTCGTCATGATTCTTGCGAGTGAGCAGCGTGCGCTTTCATTTCCGGCCGCTTGTGACGATTCGCGACTTCAGCAGCCACCGGATGACGACGCGAATGATGCCGGATGGTCCGCGGGTAATCGTTGCATTTGCGACGACATCAAATGCAACGTCCACCGGCGAGACGTCGCAGTGGCGCGCGGTCATCGGGGGTTGCTACGCATGCATGTACACATAATTACACGCGTTACATTGCGATCCGTTTCTCCACGAGGTGCACACAGATACATATATACATAAATATACACATACATGCATACGCATACATAAAAATATACATATATATATAGTTCCCTCCCCCTCTCGTAGTGCGTACACATAAGACTTTATTACGGCGCCATTTGCGTACTGTACGATATTATACATAGCATATATAAAAACGAGACTTATATTGCATACATTGCATCAATCGAACGCCCATCGCCCACGTTAGGTTGCTATTTGCGCACGTGGCCGCCGCTGGATGAGGCGTGCATGACTCGGACATGCGTTCGTTCGAATAGTAGAACAAGACGATTAGGACACATTGAGGAAGCTATTACAGGTATAAGGAACAAAATTGTATCCGTGCTGCCATTAACGTTAAAGGAAGGAAGCGAAGAGCTGCAGTGAGATAATGAAAACAAGCCAAAGTACATAGTTAACGAAGATACACACGAATTTATGTCCATTGAGAGACATACACACTTGTACGTGTAGAGAGAAAGGGCAGAGAAAGACCGAGAGAAAGAACGAGCGAGAGAGAGGGAGAGAATGAGAGCGAACGAGTGAGAGAGAGAGAGAGAGAGAGAGAGAGAGAGAGTGATTACGTGTCAAGAGCGCGTGCATGCTCGCATACATTACGCTTAGTTGCGTAAATTCGTGTATACATAAAGAAAATGTGACGAACGGAGGGTTTCACAAACGCGCTCTTTGGTTCCCTTTGGAACGTCGTATGAACGACGTAGACGATGTATAATTGTAGAATTGTAGAATCTACGCTGATCCCGTTGCTCGCGATTATATCGCGAGATATAAATGTACGAGCGACCGTTTGTGATTCCTGTGAAATTTCGTACAATTATCGGCACTCATCGCCGTTGACGCGCCCGGCGAGAAAATAGATTTGTTACCGTCAGAAAATGTCGTTTTACGATTCGATTACATGCAACATACGGATAAACGGTTCACCCGGTCCTCACGCACTCGTCTATATTTTCCTTAAGCTTATACAGAGTTGCGCGATTAAGCAGAGTTCGCGAATACCAAATCAACGAGCATCCCGATATCTCCGGAGTGAATTCGTTTCGCGGCACGAAAGAGAGAGAGAAAGAGAGAGAGAGAGAGAGAGAGAGAGAGAGAGAGAGAGAGAGAGAGAGAGAGAGAATAATAATTTAGAGACCCTCATGTCGAATAATTAGCAGTCTCATCCTGTGTATCGTATAATCGAGAAATCGAGCGATCGTGAGCAGTATGTATCTAGCGGTATACAAGACGCAAGAGAGACAACTATATGGTGAATAAGCGAACTCTTTGAGTTATAGCGTATTCATAGCGTACACTGTTTTCCAATGTGATTGCTTTGTTGCCTGGGTTTTCGAGTTTTCGAGTTGTTACGTTTGCGCATATCATTTCCCCCTTCATTTCTCGCGAGCGAGATTATTTATTATTATTTGTTTATAACGATATTATATACTTGTAAGGGCGTTTCAATTAGCGCTATTCGATACTGCATTGTGATAACGCGACATTCCGTTTCTAGTTCAATTCTTCTAGTCTCGTTAATTAAGCTGTCGATACTACCCTGCCTTTCCTCCTCTTCCTCTCCCTCCTCTTTCCCCTTTGTCCACGACTGTAATAATTTTATTGAACTGTACGACGCATCGCGAGGAATACGTAGATCTCGCGTATAGAAAGGTGCATCCTCTGTGCAACACAAATACAGTATACAATCCGTAAATATGAGGTCAATGTTGATTTGTTTAAATAAATGTAAGTTTGAAAATCCATCGTTGTATTTCATTTGCATTTGCATTCCTTGTGTCTGCATAAATAGAAATTCAAAACCTTCCATCCTTCATCGATCCAGAATTCCTATAATGCGAATATATCGCGTAATTATTTAATTGTTCTGATTAATTGCTCTAATCTTGCAACATTCCCATCTTCGGGATCACACGCAGAAGATTTCCGGGAAAGAAATAAGCATATTAGTATTAATTGTTAATTAATCGGAAATACTTGAGAATAAACAAGTCTTAAATAGAGAAAATTGACAATATTATTATAATATTCAAGCATATGTAACAAATACACATTTGAGATATATCAGATTTCAATAAATTATTAATAAGAAAATTTGTTTAAAATAATCTAGATTAGCGTGTGTAATAAACAATAAGAATAAATTGTTGGAATTATATTTAGCTGTTGGTATCAAAGTATTCCTGAAAAACGCATATATTTTTCTCCACACACATAAGAATCTAGTCATTTTGGCCTTAAAAATAATATCTAATCCAGGAATCAATCGCAATATAATGCAAATTCATGAAATATATTTAAATATAATTATATTTTAGTTATTATGTTAATAGGACAAATTATAACATATATAAGAATATAGTTATACAGTAATACATAGTTTTATATAGGAATATATAATTCTCTCAGAAATCAAAATTTTCATTACAATAAATATATCAAAAGTAAGGAATGTTAAGATATCATAAAAGTGCATGCAATATTTCCACTTACATTTAAATTTATTAAT
Source organism: Eciton burchellii (assembly GCA_020341155.1). Taxonomy (NCBI): domain Eukaryota; kingdom Metazoa; phylum Arthropoda; class Insecta; order Hymenoptera; family Formicidae; genus Eciton; species Eciton burchellii. Next base: position 2,111,069 of record JAHMML010000009.1, read on the forward strand.
ACAGTTTACAATTCAATAGAATCAGAAAGGTTATGTTTATGCTATGCAATTCATACGGCTGAGTCGTCGAAATCACCAAAACTTGCTCTCATAAATAGGAGAACATGCAAAATAAAGAGGTAATGGTCTTCTCTATTCTATCGATAAGTAAGATTGTCGATAAAACAGATAGTCGGTATTACCAAGCGTCGATAATATTATCAACAGTAGAATTACAGAAAACATTCACAATTAACAATCAATATTCAATTCTCTATTAAGAAATTGAAAAATATTGTGCTATGCTTCTTTCTAACTGAATAGCGTTCAGGAAATAAGAGACGCGAGGGAATCTTTAAATTTTATATTATTTTTGACTTGTAGTTGTCGATAAAAGAATTATTATCGTTACCGACATTGTCGGTATCATTATCGATATTGTCATCATTGTCATTATCAGCAGTCGATATTATTGACAGAACTTGAGAAATTTGTGCCACCTCTTTGCCTTACATGCTTTTCTACTCCTAAGACTTTAATTTTCTAAATTTTCGACGCCTCAGCTGTACGTATTCACGTGGTACAAACGTAACCTTATTCCATTTCATACTCTATCTTGGATTAATAATTTATATAATGAAAATTAAAGATATTTTGTGTGTTTTTAACGCGCTGAATATTTGTTTAAGCTTAATTCTTTATTCTTAGATTAAGAATTGCTACATTTTGGTAGCAGAACTTGCATATTTTAATCGATTTGCGCTATACATTTGATGTCATTAATTTCTCTTTTATCAATATATTTGTAATATATATATATATACATATACGACAGATAATTATAAGCATTTTGTGCAATTTTATGGCGTTTCATAATTTTTTATATTTAATCCTTTATTATTGAGGTTAGAATTATTAGATTTTATGAAAACAATATGGATATTGTTATCGGTTTAATTGAACATCTCGTTGTATAATATCTCGTCACATGTATTCTATTCTCTCAATACATTAATAATAAATCTTAATAATCTTCTAATTGCTTTTGATAAAATCAAAATCAATCATTTGATTTCATTAAATCCTATGAATCTCATCAGATGTAAATCAAAGTTGGGAGAGTGTTTAAGATTAGACTTATTATTATTTATTTTATTACTTATCATGCAATTAATAATTCTTTTCTGTCTATTTATACATCTCTATTTAATACATCTCAATATATACAATAATATAGACAATATAATATATACAATTCTGTATGCGCATTATTCAGTTTAATTTGAATAGATGTAAATAAATATTACGCTTATGCAATAATATATTATTTCTCTCTTTTCCCTTTGCTTCTCGATCTTATTATTAAATAATTTCTCGGGCCATTTCTCCACACCCATTTAATTGCCATTTATTTGCCATTTAATAAAATTCGTAATACGATCACGAATGAATATTTCACGTAGTGGTTTCAATCGTGCTTATACACGTACACCGTTTGCGTCAACGGGAGATCAACCTGACTCCGATTCGCCCGTCTGAAAACCTTGCTCTTTTACGCAATTTTAGCGTTTATTAAAGTTTGCTCGCAAATGAAACGAAACCCATATTACCTACCTAATTTAGCGAGTAGCGTTTTCGAGTGGGTGCCACTTCAGGAGAGCGAGAGAGGCCGGGTTCTATTAACAGCGGTTATTGCCTAACTGCGTGCCTCCACCTAATATGCCCGCTCGGGGATTCGCTCCATCCCCAGGGCTGCTCGAACGAAAACTGCGAAACCACCCGCGAATCTTTAATTCTACCCTCCCGTAATCCGTCGGTTCTACGGCCAGCTTTTAAGCGCACGTCGCCGCGCGGATTTTCGCTTGACCGGAAAACCATACCGCGTGTATGCGTGTTATCTTTCTGTGTAATAAACTTTCTTGCATGTATGTAGGTATATATATATGTCGTTAATGTTAAATTCATTGCCCCATTAGGCTTAATAATATTTTTTCGACAGGATATTTTTTGGAAGCATGGAAATCCATTCTTGACCGGACGATCCTGTAAGAACATTTAGCGTATATTTTTATACATTTATAATTATATTCTTTTGAGAAACGTCTGCTAATTATTTAAAAGTAATTAAGTAAATTTACTTAAAAGTCATATAGAATAGAATAAACCGAGCATTACACGGTGTACGATCGCCGACATGTGAAATAAACTTTACATCGAGATTTTCATGGAAAACGAACCACTGTACCACTGTATTAATTTAGATGTCTTTTAACGTTCCCTCGTATATTTTCACACAAAGCAAATCTATTTTTGATTTCGCAGCGACCGGGTCACGCCGTAAGGAAAAGAGAGAGAGAGAGAGGGAGAGAGAGAGAGAGAGAGAGAGAGAGAGAGAGAGAGAGAGAGAGAGAGAGAGAGAGAGCCTCAAAAGTTCACTCCGAGATAATCACGGATGAAAGCCGATGTCACTCGAGCGTTCATTTCTGTCGATCCCGGCTCGACGATCATTTAACGCGGCAAGTCATCATGCGGATCGCATCACGCTACGTCATTATGACTGGAATCTTCCAGCGGGGGCTGCTGTAGGGGGTTTATCCTTTTTTCATTGCTCCGATACCTCGATGTACGTGTAGCGCGCTCGCAAACGGATGCGGGCAAATAACGGCCCTGCCTGCATTTGAAACTCTATTAACTCTCCGAATATTAGCTCGTCGAGCGAGATTAACCTCATTGTATCCCGTTGAAAATGATGACATCACTATTAAACTCCCGTCGGCTTACGGAAATTGATTAAACTATCAAATTAGCTCTACTAATATCAACACATCAACTCCGCGAGACCGTGCTTCGCTTCGGCTTCGAGGTTCAATCCTAAATGACATGAATTCGCCAGGTACGTACTGATCGCTCCGACGTGCATTCATCGCCGCGACTACATGCACTTCTCTCTCGCCCCTCGAAGAGAGGTACGCGCGCTTGAGGCTAACGCGCGGGCTGACTCCGCGCCGCCCCCGTTTGTCGAGAGACGCTCGATTTTAAAACGCGCCGCCGGAATTGACCGGCGTGCAGTTAATCTCGCGGAGCGTGTTCTCCGTGAAGTGCATCGAATGCCTTCTTCCCTCTCGCGATGCACACCGATGAGCGCGCAGCATTCGCAGACGATGCTGCGTCCATTCGTACGCGTCCCACGAGAGAACAGCGCACGGGGCTGGCTTGGTTGGCTCTCCCCTTTTCGCAGCCATCCTTTCTAGCCGGCGTTCAGGAACTGCGGAGCGTTAGACGTACTGTCAAGGGAAGTGTGAACAATTTCGTGCATTGTCGTGACTATAATATGGATGGCTGGCGGGATAATTATTGGAGGCCGTTTGAATCTAACTGTTTCCTTCATTAGCAGTCTCAGTTCGTCCGTTTACCTCCCTCCCTCTGTGCCCTGTCTCTGTCTCTTTTCCTCCAACCTGTCTCTCCCTCCCTCCCCAGATCTGTCTCTCTCTCTCTCTCTCTCTCTCTTGCTCTGAATTTTGTACAGAATTACCCGCCATTATCATAATTGCGCTATTACCGATAATATCTGCGACTCCGCTTCGAAACTGTACCTCGATGCTCTTAATCCATTTTCTATTTGGACAGCGAGCGGGGCAAAGAGGGTGGAGGACTGGTGGAGGAGGAGGGAGCTTAGGTGGACGAGAAGTCGCGAATTCCGTTGCGTAATTTCCGCCCCATTGAATCGTCCCCCTCACGCCCCCCTCCCCCTTCCTTCCCGCGTGGAATTATATATTTTGCGGCAACGGAGCCGGCAGCGCAGCGGAGGGGGGGAAAAAAAAGGAACGAGGAAAGAGAAGAAAAAAAAGTGCGAAACGAAAATGTCGCGGATCTCCGCTGTACGCGCGTTGCCGCGATCGCGATTGTCTCGCGAGCTATCTCCGTAGATAGTTTCTCTCTCTCTCTCTTTCTCATTTTCGGTAAACGCCATTAATCGTCTCCGCGGTACTAAATGTAGCCGATGAATCTACCTATTCTCGTTATACGCGCAAGACTGTATCGTCTGTTAAAATGAAGAATACTAGAAGGCATCCGATAAGAGAACTTTAAATAAAATAAAAAGAAACGTAGCGCAATATAATATGTATACTTAATGTGATGTAAAAAAAGAGGAAACAGTTAGACGAAGGAAAAGGGAAAGAGAACTGAGAAAAAGGAGGAAAATAGGAAATTACTTAATAATCATGCAACCCGATATTGTGATCGTTTTTTTTGGAGGGGAGCCCCTGGGTTAGCCGTTCGATCATGAGTGCAAAGCCGAGATCAGGTACGCAGCTTTCTTTCGGACGCTCGGACATTTGTTCACCGCAATTAGGCCAAACGGCAGGTGGTGCGCTGAATGTGACACTTTTTAGAAGGGTGAAAAGATGGAGGGATATCTCAATGCCGCACACATCCCACGTGTATTATCCATTATTGCAAGCGACGATCAATCACAAGCGTGCTACCCTGACGAGTATCTCTCATATTATATTATTCCCTCTTCGGTATCCCTTCTTCTTCTCCTTTATTGAAATTCTTTTTTATGTTTTCGCAAAGTAGATAAATACGAGACTAAGTATGCGCGTCAAGATCTCGTGCAATATGTGCGAAATGAATAGAGATAACGACAAGTGAGATCTTAACAGAGCTTGCGTTCTGCACCTAAACCGCAAAGAGAAAAACATGCAGGTCCTAATAACTATTTAACTCGTCTCTGCAGGCATACGTCAATTAATGCAAGGGATACCGGCTGATTAATGAGACGGAAAGCTTTGTGCTCCGGGTATTTCATTTATCCTGTTTATTGCCCAATAATTTTTTCGTTCGTGATTATTTCAATCATTGCCAGATAATAAAGATGAAAAACCCCAGGGGCGACCATCAAGCGTCGTCCGGCGCGAATCTTCTGTTCCCGCCGTTCACGGCGAAACCATCGTCGGATTTTTCTTAGCAGCTAGCACAATAAGAGCAGGAGAGAAAGAGAGAGAGAGAGAGAGAGAGGAAAAGAGGAAACAGAAAGGAAGATAAAAGAAGGCAGATATCGCGATGACAACTTATCTCGTTAAATCCCGTTCTCTTCGACAGGAGGGCGAAGGTAACGAAGGAGCAAGAGACAGCTCTCCCCGTGGCGGGAGAGGGGACCGGGGGCGAGGAGGAGGAGAGGGGGGAGGAACGATCGAGGGCTGTGGGTGGGGGATGTGGCATAATTACGAATATTAATTGCGTTTCCAACGAGCTGCTGGAACCGGAGCTGCTGAGTGCAGATGTCAACCTATTATCATCCCCTGCCTTACAATGGACGAGATCTCGCTTTCTCTGTGCCGCTTTATCCCTCTTCCTTCCATTCTCCATGGCTCGCGCCATCCCGCCACGCCACCCCCGCGACGTTACCTCCGCCCTACCCCCCCCCCTTATCCCTATCTTCTTCACGGCGCACCATGCCCTCACTGTATCGTAAAGTTAACAATGTTACTCGCTCGTAAATAGCTGCGGAGTATCATTATGAACGTGTCATCAGCAGGGCGGGATCCGTGTACCTTTATAAAGTAAGATATCGCGCAAACGCGGATACGCGGGGCGCGTTCTCGCGAGACATTATGGCCGCTTTGAGGAAAAATCCTCTGCCTCGAGATACCCCCGGGTATCTTTCCGCTGTTACCTCGAAAATTACGTTCCCTCACCGTTCGCGCAACGGCTTCTTACGGTTAACGTTACGCAAAGCCTGCGCACAGCGATCCCTGATGCGCATACTAATTGGAAAGAACCGCGACGTTTCAAGCATCTCCCACCTCTCAGATTCGAAACTAACATAGTAATGCGCATTAATTAACGACATAAAATACTTTAAGGAGTCTGTTAACGAGAATGTTGGGAATTAAACACGAGACACTGCGAGGCGGATATAACGAATATAACGAAGAACCGTTCAGATGATCGCGAGGAAGTATTCTGCATTTAATGCAAGGCTTGATATCTGCCGATGCATGAGTGGCGATAGAGTTATCAAGCGCAAGATGATTATCGTTCATCGGAACGATATCCCGAAAGTGGAAACGTCCTCAAAAGTCTTTTGCGCTGCGCGTAATATTGCATCTCGAGCTAAGTGTTGAAACGGAAAAGTATCCGAGAACGGGGGTAGATTGGGCGGGCGATTGGTAAGAGAGGGACGAGGAGGGACGGTCAGAGGGCCGCGCGCGCGTTTAATAAAAGTATGAATATCGTCAATGGCTCGGCGCTCGTTCCCGAATAATTTCCACTCTATCGGAAAATAATTATACTTTATCGGGCCGGATCCGTCTCTCTTCACCCTCCACTGTCGCAAGCCCCTCACCGCCCCTTTCACCTCCCACGACGCCCGCGACGGCGTCTCAAATCGCTCAATTATATTTCCTCCCCGTTCTTCTGGCCATTGTCTCCCGAAGCGCACACTGCGGCGTCACCCGCTGGAGAAATCCCTTCGAGGACGATCATCTCCTCTCGTTGAGTGGCCGAGAGACCCTCCCCGCTCCCCCTGCCCACCCCTCCGTCGTCGGCTGGTACTCCTAAATCGGCGTCCGCGGATTCTGCTTCTGTCCTGTCCGATTAAGCCGCTAAAAGACATCGGGCGATCTCGCGAAATGTCATCTCGCCGATGTAGTAAGTGGAGTAATCGGATATCCCGGTTTCCGGCGCGAAGAACGCGCTCGCTTTCCGGTGCATTCGTTTCCGTTGGCCTTCGATTCAGTCGCGCAATTATTTTGTAATTAAAGCGATCCGGGATTAAGAAACAGTCTTTGATTACAGCTTCCGATTGATTTGTTTAAACGTTCTGAATTTGGTAGCAGTGAACAAACAAACTGTACGTTTCTATGAGAATCTAATTTGGATGCGATGATTATTCGTTTCCGTTCTGTTTCCGTTCTCGCTCTATCGGCCTTTCTAACATCACGCTGTCGGTGACATCGCAGCGATATGCAGCGATCTCTATTTATTCAAAGATCTCTTTTTATTGCTCTGCGACTGATCGATCTATTAAATCTATATCCATGGTTCGGCTGTATTCGCGATGCTCCACTTGAGGATATCGAGAATCGAGTGATCCGCGTAATCGTAATTTAGTGGGACTCACCGCGGCAATTTCGCGTGCTTCAAAGGGCGATTAGCGACAATGGACGAGAGCGACGACGGACGCGTTCGAGATAATTGACTACGATGATTCGTTGTTACTCGGCGCGACTGAAAGGAGACCGAACGAGCACGAGAGAAAAGGGAGAAGCGCCGGGGCGGATGATGGTCGTCGAGTGGGCTTGATCATTTCGGGGATTACGCGCTGGAAGAAGAGAGAGGGACTGTCTGTCGTCCACCAAAAGAGCAGGAAGATGAGAGGGTGCGGGCAGTGACGGACCTGAGTCCTCGTAGGCCCAAGGCGCGAATGAATCTTCAGTCGCTTTGCCGAAGAGACTAGAATGAATTCTAAATCGGAAAGATCATCATGACATTATCATCACGAATTGTCATCATCTTCCGACAATTATCGGTGCTTGAAAGAAATCGAGATCGACGTTTTCCATGGCATCCTGAGCTCGCAGATGATATCTCTATACGCCTGTTTCGTAATCCGCCATTGGGATGAATAGAGAGAGAGAGAGAGAGAGAGAGAGCTCTCTTGACATGCGTAGGGGCGCAGGATCGTCTGCGGCACGCGTGAATGCCCCTTTATAAAGAGCAGCCGGTGAATTGATATAAGTGAGCGGTTATTTCGCGATCATTTGGAATTCCTCGTGAATGTTAAGGGAGGCGGGAAGGGTGGCGGCGATGCGAAGAAAGGCGAAGAGGAGGCTGGAATCGGCGCGCTATCGAGTATGGGGTACATTCGTGCCACGTGCTGTATTCGCGTAACGGATCAAAGCCGATGGCGCCGATCGGACTTCCGCCGGTGTCTGATGCATCCTGACCGGCCTTGCGCGATCTTGCTCGGCGATTTGATTCAGGCAAACGGAAATCTGGCCACGTTCGCGCGGCCCTCCCGACGAGTGCTTCGTCGACTGCTTCCGTCAGCGAGGATTCGATCGTGTGGATTATATTAATTTCCTCGCAATTGCTGGTCTCAACGTCGACTCTTGACTCATCCGGGATAACCGACGTCCCGCCTGGATTAATCCCGCGGCCGGGCGAAGCGATGTTTCGCGCTAGGTGACGCAGGGAGGTCCGATAAAATGGGCGCCGTGACGCGAGGAGACGGCAGTAGCACGAGAGGGAACCATTTCGAGGAACGAGCCAGCGGCGAAGAAATAAACCGGGCACAAACACAATAATTACTATCTCTTTATTTGGCTGTTTGTCGGGGTCGAGGTCTCCTCCGTTTTCTCTCTACTCCGAGAGCGAAATGTGCGGCGCGCCGCCGTTGTGCAGAAGTTAATAAAATCCCCGCAGTCACGCCGGGGTGTGCAGTAACCCCCCTGCCTGCCCATCCCGCGGACTACTGTACCAGAGAGGAGGCTTTAGTTTATTTAGCAGCGACGTGGCAGTTGCCGTTCGTTGCGCCCGATCTCGTCTCTTTGTCGATCTACGCGCGTATGTCTGCGCGCGTGTTTCCTTCGAACGCTTTTGCATGCGAAAGTCGTATTTTCTATTTTTCCGGCTCAGATTCAACGTGTCATTATTACCATTCTTCTAACCGGTTTTTAACCCGAGTTATTAATTCCACGTAGGCTGCTCTTTGTTCGAGCAGCGGAGGGGATGTTGAGTTTTTCCTTGCATTATTTGGAGATTGTTTATTTTCTCGATCGATTATCAGTCGGCGCGATCAATATCAATTGCTCGATCCTTGCACAGGATGTCTTTACAGATCGTCTTTACATTACGTCTCCGTTCGGATTCGCAGTTTGCTTGAAAAATGATTTTTCCAACGTTAACCGAGACAGGGAGCGAGCGCGTCTCGGAATCGCTCGATCGCTTTCCTCAACTCGCAGATCAGCAGACAGCGTGATCGGGCAGAGAAGGGAAGGTATCCCTTTGACGTTGGTGATCTGTTGGTGCGGGGCTGATAACTCGTAATTGTTACATCATGGATACGCGAAGGACGAATAAACGGCGCTCCGACCGAGATAGGAGAACAGTGGACGACAGACAGCAGGAAGGAGACGGAGACGGAAGGTATGCAAGACACCACCGTTGCCCGACAATAGGCGGCATTAAATCTGCGAAAGAGAGGCGGCTCTCGCGCGCGGCTCGCGGCGGCGCGGAAAGCGACGAGGTGGAGCGGAATCGGGGCGCAAAGGAAGCAGATACAATTCACAATGGGCTCGGCGAACCGGCGCCGAGATCAAACGCCACCCCAACGGGAATTACCGACGTCCATAACCGACGGTGAAACGGCGAGTGTTAAAAGTTAGATCGCGCGTCCGCGAGACGACGATCTCGCTCTTCTCCGGCATGCCGATCCGGCATCGGATCGTTGCGTTCGCATTTCTTTTTTGTTACATTTCTATGGCGACCGATTTTTTATTTCGAACGTCGACAGGGATCGGGCGGCAGGGTGGAACGGTGGAATCGGGGTGGACGCGATTTGTCTATCGTCGTCGAATCGCCCGTGAACGCCAATGCGCATGCATAATTGATTTCACGGGTGAAAAACGCGACGGTTGTCCGCGTATCACTGTCTCTTTCTGATTCCCGATCCGAACGGAGCGGCAACAGTCAATTATAATATAAAAACCCTTGATGGAGAGGATGGGGATTAGATAAACGGCGTAGATAAATATTCGAGGGTAGATCGCGAATAGTTTCACCGTTTCGATCGTCTCCCGGTATCGTCTCGACAGGATCTACTAATCGCTCCGTACCTACATTTCCGGAATTGTATGACCGATCGGGACACGTATGACAGAGACACGAATAGCAAAATTAATCCCCAGCGGTGTAACGCGAACGAAATTAATGCGTGCCTCAAATTGACGCGAGTTTTCTCTCTCTCTGTCTCTCTCTCTCCCTCCCTCTCTCTCTCTCTCTCTCTCTCTCTCTCTCTCTCTCTCTCTCTCTTTCTCTTTCTCTCTGAACAACATAAAGGGGAATGAATCTCAACGCTGATTCTCTAAGGGAGTGGACTGGGGTATCAAGGACGTCGTTATTGGCCCCCGAGGCCATGCCGCGTATTGTTGCCGCCGGATGAAACGAAGAATCACTGAATTTTATGAGATAAACGAGGCGAAGAGCAGCGCGGATAAGTGATCCGTGTGGTTTAGATTTCGACGGCAAAGAGAGAAGGCCGGATGGATGGTGGAGAGGAGGGAGGAGACGTGGGCGCAAACGGCGTAATTACAAACGGACGTAAAATGTAAACGATCGATCATTGACAATGGCAAAGTAAATTATAATCACGACGGCGATCGTAGAGTAGATCGAAAACGTTCATTATCCGTTGATAACGAACGGAATTATTGAATCACGAGGTATTTATCAGTTCGTTGGCGCCTTACGTCGCCCGAAGACACGAGTCTGCGTTCTCTTGACAGCTTCGGCGATCTAACGCGACTCGATCGTCGATTCGATCGATCCGTGTCTCTCGCGCTGAAGCGTCCGCGTTACCACGCGGACTCTACTACTCCACTTCCGCCAGGTTTGCCCGGCAAGAGCACCCCTTTATGACAACGCCGATTGTCGCTGCGCTCTCCCGCCTCGCCACGAGCTGAATCTCTTTCGGGAATGACACAGCGCGAGACACGCCGAGAAACCACGTGACGAAGGTAAGGGGGTGGCGAAGCAACGGGGTTTGCGCTATCTTTTGTGGTTGTATATCAGGGGCGTCGCGTTATTGGCCCCCGAGGCGCAGGCGAGCTTTGTCGACCGGCACGCCGCGCGCCAGATAAACCGAGCTCCGAGAGCTGCTGACTTTTATGGGATAAACGGAGCGAGCGCTATCTCCTTCTCGCGCAAACGTATACGAACGGCACTTATAGCGGATGTATCTCCGGATGGATCTGCGAGTCCGGGATGCGTCCATGCGGCGACATATTTGTAGGAGACACCGGAGATTTCGGGATCCTAAGACGGCAGGATCCGTCTGACGGTGTTTAGCAGGCCAGACCAATTTAGCCTGCGAATATCCGATTTTCGGTCTCCAGACGCACATCCGGATCAACGAGATAACGAGTGACCATTACGGTAAAATCCACAACCGCTCTGTTTAGCCATTAAACACGGAGGGACCTGCGGCGTTCGGTTCCTCCGCGCTTCTGTGCATTTTCTTGTTCTCCGCTCATCGGATTTTCGCTCAAGGCGACGTTTTTAATTCCTTCTTTCTTATTCTTAACGGAAGACGAAACGGGTCTGCCTAAGATCTCTCTTCGGAGCGAATCTCCGAATATGCATCAGGCATGTCGACGAACGCGCTTGTATTTGTGCACGGTGCACGCGTAGCTTGCGAGGGCTTAGATTTGCGGTTTTATCACTCATTTCTTCAGATATATCACGCGCAACTATCGATCTCGGGAACAATTCTCCACGATGTGAGTAATCTGTAATTAATTAAATCTGTAAATCTGTAAACATTTTCATTTATTTTTACTATTTTTTGAATCTATTTATTTATAATTTCATTCATTACGCGAGGGAGAGAGAAGGAGAAAGAGGGAGAATGTATGAATGAGTTTCACTCATATATTCATGCGCTTAGATATTATTGTGACACTCGAGATACAATGTCATGTATTCTTGTGGTTCCCTCGGCAATTTTATTATCTATATCTCTCAGCAGTAGCATCTCTCTACTTTCTGCAATCGAGTATCGATACCATATTTGCATGATAAAGCTGTCTGTGAGGCAAACAGGGGTGAGATCAAACATCCACGCGCCTTTATAGGGATGTCGGCGAACATTTTGTACCATTAGATCAAATAAAAGAGACTCGACGCCTCGACGTTCCAAGTCGCGCATGAGCTTCGCGATAAGAAAAGTTCATCATCTATTACGACGCGATTGTCGGATGTTGGTATCGCATTTTTCTTTTCTACCGTATATCGACATTGTGCTGATAATTGGATAGAAGATCATAACTGTCTACCGACGTCACCTAATAATGTCCTCTCGGTTGGAGCAGCTTACAGTAGCTACGGTAGCTACCGGCTTACAGTAGCAAAAAGAACGAAATCTCATAACGGTAGGTAAACGCGTGGTCTTAGGATTAGGATATTGATTTAGGACGCGCAGCGTGCGTCCAAAAATTCTCGAAATTAGCATGACAATCGTTAACGAGACGAGTGGACCAGATAATCGTTATCGTGGCGGCTTTCCGAACAGAGAATCGCGGCAGTGCGCTCTTCTACTGCGGTCTTGTTTGCCGGAAATTTTTCGAACGGTGTAATTCCCCGAAGCGTGTTTCCTCTTTGGTTTTTAAACTGTTACACTGACGCTCGTGCGTCACGGAGCACTCATCGGGGTCGTCGTCGACGACGATGGTATCTCCCGCAGGAAATCTGGCGTCCAGGTCTGGACAGGTCTAGACATTTGTCTGGTAAAATCTCGATAAGACTCGAGCGGCGTGATCGAGGAACGATATTAGCGAAATTGCACGTAGCCGCAGCGTGAATTTTGTTAGCTAAACTGTTTTTGCCATTTATTTAGTATGCAAATGTCGCAAGCAGGTAAATGCGCGCGCCACATGATTTTAGGTATATTTGGATTGCATGTGTGTCTGATATTATTCCTGTATACATAATACAAAATACATAAGCGTATCATGTATAAGCACATAATTTACGAGCATCATACAAAATCAATCTTAATTTCATTTTGATCGTGCGGTCAATCATTCCGGTCTGGAATCTCATAATCGGTTCACTCGAACGTTTTCCAGAAACGCTCTGCAGCGAGCGGTATGGAAATAACCCTGTGCACATGAAGCGAGATCGACACACACGCACGATCCGCGTACGAGGAAGAGCGATACAGGCCTGCGAGGACAAAACTATCGTCGAATTGTGCGTAATCGTCGAAATTTCGCATTCAACAGAAGGAAGAGACGAAGGAAGCACGCGACGATGTGACGGAAGAACGGAACACACGTCGGAGCGGGCGAGGACTCGAGAAGGAGAACGGAGAAAGAAAGTGACACCCAAGTGGCGAAAGGAAGGGGATGGTAAGGGAGACGTAAGGAAGAGGGATGATGGGAGAAATGAGGAGAATGAGGCGCATGTAGGCCGACGGATTGAATGCAGAGGAGGAGAGGAGACGGTTGGAAGGGTAAAAAGAGACGGTAAGAGGGCGGGCGGACAGGGGCGGGTGGGAAGGGGACGGGGGTAGGGGAGCCAGAAAAAATCCGGGGATTTACGCGGAAAGGGCAAAATATTCCCCGCCCAGGCTTCATTCAGCCTCCGACTACGGGGTGGCTTTGGGTGAAGAGCACGCGCCCTCATTGGCCGAGAGGCTAATATGGCGGTGTTAGGGGTTGCGAGGTGGGGCGGGTGTACGCGATATTAAGGGCTGCTTTCATGTCCGACGAGCCAGTTCGTGGTGCGCCGTCGATTGACGCATTTTCCGTCGAGAAGGTGGAGAACGAAACGTGGCGTTCGACTCTCTCTTTTTCTCTTTCCCTTCTTCTCTTCCCTGTCTCTCTGTCTGTCAGCCTCCCTGTCTCTCCCTGGCTCTTTCCGATCTTCCCTCTCGTTCTTATCTCGTTTCATCTCGCGTATCCTCCTTGCCGTTGGACCACCGCATTCGCCGGTGGCACACGCTGCTCTCTCACGGCGGGAGATTCGATTTGCGCGCGTGTCACTTAGGAATTTATGATTCGTCAGTGATTCGTCGTGGCTCGAGGGCTGTTTTGCCCTGTTAATCTCGCGGATCGCGAGATAAACATCAGTGACCCTCGCCGGAATCGTCGGGCCTTCTACCTTGAATATGGCTCAGACCTATAATCAGAAGAGAAATGTGTACAGCATTGATCAGATACTGGGTCACGGCAAAGACGAAGGTAAAGGCAAAGTGCTTTTTCTCTTTTCTTTTCTTTGCTTCTTTCTTCTTCACAAATGTGCAGCTTCTTAATGAGAAAGAGAGAGAGAGAGAGAGAGAGAGAGAGAGAGAGAGAGAGAGAGAGAGAGAGAGAGAGAGAGAGAAACAGAGACGGAGAGGAGTAAATTCAGTGAGTTACGTTGCGTTATAATTATTATTTTTCTTTTTATTATAAAGAGCTTTTATCAGAGAGAGAGAGAGAGAGAAAGAGAGAAAGAGAGAGAGAGAGAGAGAGAGAGAGAGAGAGAGAGAGAGAGAGAGAGAGAGAGGATAAGTACACGCATATACATACGCATTTTATATCTGAAATAGTCATAGTTTCGTTCATGAAACGACGTATAATCGATTGCCTCGCTCGTTCTCGTTTACGTTCGTGGAATCTTTGATCATTCGCCGCCGACTAGGAAGCCCGTTACAGCTTTTATTACCTCGATACCGATCGATCGTGATACGATAATGGAGCAAGCACGCTCTCTCTTTCTCTGTTTTTTTACTTTTTTTATTCCGCCTTCCCCCCTTCGCTCCCCCCTCCCCCTCCCCCTCCCCCCATTCTCACTGTAACACACAAAGTGGGTTATCTGAGGCGACGCCATCGCGAGTCAAACGCGAGCATTATCTGATAAGGCGCGTAATCATGCGATAATTCCCCAAACGACAACCAGCCGCTTTCTCGAATCATTAAGGATGACTGGCCGCTGATTTTAATAGCTGTGATCACAGATAACGGTCGCAGACGTAATACGCCGCATTTCATCGGAGGTTTGCTCGCCTCGCGAGTGCGATGAATCGAGCGAATTAATTCGAGCTCGACGATGCAGCTCGTATTTGCTCATCCGATCGCGATCCGACGAATGCGATTTCCAAGCGAGAGTTGAACAATTTCTAAACTCGGCGTGCACGTTTCTCATTTTTCTCCTCCGCCTTGATCAGAATTCAGGGAAGACCGGAGGAGCTTCCTCTGCTGGGAAGGGGGAAAGGGTCAACTCAGACGACAGACAAGGGCGAAAGAATCCCCGCGGATACGCGAGTGCGCGCGCGCGCGCGCCTGCTTGCGTTAATTAGGAGCGAATTGAGAAGTGTCGCGTTAACGCGCGATTTCGCCAGCTTAACTTCCGGCAACGGCCGGATATCTATCTCTGGGATAGATGCCGGCGACAGTGTTTAGGCGACTGCGCGATTAAAGGCAACGTAACGTAATTAGGTCGACGCGAGTTACGAATCTGCGGTGACGATCGGTGTAACGGTGAATTTACTGCACGCTGTCGCGAACACGCGACAGCCTGCGCGCGCGATCGGGCCGGAGCGCGCACGAAGCCGGCGGCCGGTCGCCGATGTCGTGCACTCTGCGGAATCGTCATGGCGTGATAAATCGCGCTATCCACTTTTAAAGAACTACATTATTACGTGCGCTAGCCCGCCGGCCCGCAAGCCGCGGCCGCGGCTTAATGGGCGAGCACAATACCGCAATCGTTATCTCGCTTGTGTTCTCGCTGAACGCATGACCACTCTCGTCTCGCAATATGCATATCGCGATATGCATAAGGTCGATTCGACCTTAAAAATGCGGCATTATACTCGTGAAAAACGTGCCGGAGCAGTCCGGGAATTAGCGTCGGATACACCGGCTCCTTTCCTTACTTTTATTTCGAAATCAATGAATGGGGACATCGTTGGTGAAAAGCTGGAGGCTTTAATTAAAGGGGGATTAATTAAGGGGAGGCGAATTTATGTTCTTGATACGTAAGATACGTCATGTACCTCAAACAATGGTAACTATACGTCACGCTATCTTAATTATTTGATTATCTTAATTGCCTGTAATTAATTTCCGTGAATCTGTACGCTTTTCTTCACAGGACGCTTAATGGAGAGAAAATCACAAAATCACGATAGTGACCGTAATGTCTATCGAAAGAAATAATCTGTCGAAAGAAAGCTTCAACGGTTTCAACGAATACATGGGAATTGAATCCCTCTTTCGTTTATTAGTTATTTATACAAATTACTCGTACATTTATACAAATTACTCGTGCATCGAAATTTTTAGAAACGCAACGATCATGTAAAAGTGACGTCTCTGTCAACATCGCGATCTAAAACGAGCGGCTCGACGGTGCGTTTAGCTCTCCCTTTGTCGTATACCGCATCTATCTTCCTATCTGTCTTCCTCTTAGAAAAATACATATTTCATAATAAATGATTTACTTAGTCTTTAATTTATACGCGATCGACGATAACTGCTGTATCACGAATTTACGGCACGAGGTTACAGCAAGACACGCAAACATTGCGTGTACGTGCTAGATGCGTGCTCTCTCTCTCTCTCTCTCTCTCTCTCTCTCTCTCTCTCTCTCTTTGTACAAATGCAGAAACGTAACGTGCATGACGTGCAAACGCGAGAAATCGTACGAACAATTTTCCGGATATGATGAATATATAAATTATTAGAGATATAATTTATGTATATTTGCACCCGATATCTGTACATTCCCGCACGATTCGTTTTACGTTTATCCATTACAATTCACGGTTAGTCCGGGAACTAAAGCTTTGTATACGATTTGCATTCGCCGTAATGATTACGAGTATTTTTTTCGCGCTCGCGCGGAGATTTTATTTCTCCATCAGTCATCATTATCGCCATTGTGCCGCGCGCATTTCGATGCGCGGCATTATCGCGCGGGATTACAAACAATAGTAAGTGGGAATGGAATCAAAACTAAAACTGAAACTGCGAGTAAAGCGAAGCTTTGCGGAACGGAGCACGGTACGCGCCCGCGTCCGCGAGCACTCTCCGCAGCATTTTATGTTGTAAAAAACAGAAAGGAAGGAAAAAGGCGAGAGAAAGAGAGAGAGAGAGAGAGAGAGAGAGAGAGAGAGAGAGAGAGAGAGAGAGAGAATTATTCGGTGTCTCCGTAGAATTTATGCATCCTGAACGGCGCCTTCCTCTACGAGGAAATGTTCGCGCGTACCCCTCGCGGGGACACCGGAAGGGCTATTTTACGGATCCTCATAAACGCACGTTCCACAACATTTTTTCCGAACGGTGGTCTCCCGTTTTATCCCGTAGAATACTCGCGGCTGGTGTATTAACGTAAGTCCTCTTAAGGATTTTATTAGATTTTCAGCGTAAAGTCCTCGGCCACTTATAATCCGCTCCTGTCTCACGAAAGTATATTTCGCCGACTGGACGGATCGCCCAGTCCGGCAAATCTCTTTTAACGCTTAACGCTTAGACACATAATCCGCATAGGCGCACGGGCGCCCTAACGGAACGGAACCGCTCCGGAATGGCCTGAGTGTAACTCGGAAGTATCGGCGTCACGCTAATTATCGCGCAAACATCGGGATTCTTCCTTCACGAGGCGGCGTCGCCATGTTTACGCACGTGACAGTTTCTTGGATCTGTCGTAGATGATGAATGCGTCACATAGATAAAACGCCAGAGATAAAACGGTATAGCTGCACTTGCTTGCGAAACAGAGGAAACGTGCTCGTTTTTATTATCGTTATCGTTCTCCACGCTTTAAGAATTATAGATCTCTCTATACATCTGGTTCCCGACTTCATTCGCGCGATTACTACACTCGTGAGCTGCTTCCGTCTTGATTCGCGGCCGAATCGCGACATGTGTCCGCGATCGGCTCGGTAAATAAATTTTTAATTTCGCGCTGGGCGAGCCCTCACCCTCTCGACCGCCCTATCCCGTCCCGTGCCGGTCACATGGTCCACATCAGGCGTCGGCGCACCGTAGATTTAATAAAAAGCAGTGGAGAGCTAAGCATCAAGTGGGTACTCCATTGTACCCCAGCATAAAAACATTGAAATCTCTCTATTCAGCTTGGATTAGCACGACGATGCCTCTCTCTCTCCGTGCGTGCGCGCGCGCGCGCACGCACACGCACGCGCGCCGCGTACGTTTTCAATCGTTTCTCGGTTCATCCTATCACAACTGCCGGCCTCTATATCGACGTCGAAAAGTAGGATTAGCATTATTACGCATGAGTAGTAAATGCTTGTCTAATTAGCTCGAGCGCCGACAGGGCGGCGGGACGGGGGGAGGGCGGCGGTGGCGGCGGCGGCGGCGGCGGAATGGGGCTCAGGGGACGAGGCGGGCCCCGCGCAGCAGTGAATAACCGTGACCTTACGGTAATTCGAAGTTGGTTCTTTCGTCGATGGTCAACCAGTCGATCAATTCAAGTGCTCGGGACGAGCACAGGAAATTGCGAGGAGAACCGAGTTCATGACGGAAAATAGAACCGCTGAATATTTGGAGGATTCCGATGCGCGTTCGATTCTCGATTCACTCGCGCTGCGAGGATGAGGATGCCGAACGAGAATGTTTTATTAGTCACGAAAATAATGCCCGATCGAGCCAAGGCGTGAATTCTGAGATTCCGTATTCCAGTGCGTGCGCGCGCGTGCACGTAGCGACCAATTGACAATGTCGTATCCTCAATAGTTTCCTTTCCCTCCCCCCCCCCATTCCTCTCTCCTTGATATCTCTGACTCGTGCGTTAAATGCGTCCGAGAGACTTGCGGAAACTTGCAATCGGAGGTTTAGGAATTTCTTTCTCTATGGACGATGGGGCGATTCGTGATCTGTTAATTATCCGCTTATTGCACGTGATGACAAGCGCTGATTACTCGATCCCGCGTCTGCAAGATCTGGTCTTTCGCGACAAAGTGACCCGCGATTCGGAGAAACAGAATATTAAAAACAGAACATTGGATAAACGCGAATCTTAGACGGTGCTGCGCTCAGATTCAATTAGCGGAAACGAAGGAGAATCCCGATAAATTAATCCGCGATGAGATTTAATCATGTTTCACGTAACAAGACAGATTTTACTTATCACACCGAGCCCTACGTCAAGGTACAGAATGATACAATTTAACGTGTAATGATTTCGCGAGACCGCTCTCTTGAAGCAGATTATAATTTAATGTGAATTTAGCTGGGTCGTACGCGCGTAAGCCAATGCAAATGGAGCCGTGTAGCGGGCCGTTGTAACTTTGTAATTGCTGCTTCGGTCTCAGATCGTTATCCAATTTAGATGCATTAGTCTAAAGCGCGATATGCAGTTAGCTAATTAATTAGCTCTAGTCGTGGCAGCAGTGGAGGATGCCGTTTATCATCGACCTTATAAATAGACGCGCGTGAATACCGGGCGCTTGAATACCGTAAAATACATCGGCGCGGTATCGCACCACGAAGGATATTTCTAGGATTAGCATGTGAAGAAGCAGATACATACATGTACTTCTTGTACTCGTACAAAGGATCCGGAGATCTCTTTCCGATCGTTTCTCGCAATGATTATGATTCGTGCTTGCTGTGCATGCTATGATTCATAATTTACAGCACATCGACAGCACAGGGACGATGCGCGAGGACATCCCCGCGAAAGCCTTTTTTTTGGGAAATTGGAATCAGCTCTTCGGAGCTTCGCGCAGTCCGCTAGTAAGGTATCCGAATATTTGTTCCAATCGCAACGCATCCGCGACGTCATTCGTTTCTGGCGAGGCCAGACGGCGAGCTCCGTTCTCCACTTTTCGGATTTTCGGTAACGAGTTTTATCGCGTGAGCTCGCACAAAGAGCGTCTATCGATGCTACCAACCGGGAGACTCCGCGGAAAGCCATTCATTCCTCGCTACGGATGACAGAGCCGTAGAAAGACGTATCGTTCGCAAGATTAGCGACACGAGCGCGAGTTCAAAGAGGAATAATAAATCGCGCGACAATTTGCAATGCGCGCGTGCTCGCCCGCCTGTGTGTATGTATGCCGGTTCTTACGAGCATCAAAGAGGTAACAAGGTTTGTCGCGATGCTCGATTTTTGCCGCCCGCCAGGTTTTTCCATGATGTTACCATGATGCATTTTTATACAATCCATGAGATATTTCCGCTGCTTTCCGTTTGCAAACCACTCGCGATACCTTTGCAACATCTCGTCAAGCACATCGCATGATGGCTCGTTTCCCGCTATTTCCTTTTTCCTCTCTCTTTCTCTCCCTCTTTTTTTAAATTTGTTACGATGAATTTATTTTTAACGCGTCGAGTGCCTTTTTGAAATTATATGCAGATTACCCGATTTGTTATTATTTAAGCGTACCTGCCAGCGTTCCCGTTGTACTGCGCGAACGTTTTCAAATATTTTTGCGCGTATCGATTTGATCGTTGCAGAGAGCCGCCAAAGTTTTATAACAGAGCTGTTGATATAATCGTCACCGCACGCGCGCGCACACAGCCACGCACACAGTCGCGCAGACAGACAACGCGCACGCAATTGCCCGGTACAATAATCAGTAATGATTTGAATTCTCGGTGCAGGTACAAGGAAACGTTGCAGGCTGATCGACGAACATTTTGCTTCTGATTAATTTTATTACTCACAGCACGGCATCTCCCTTCGCGGCATTATCTTGTCATTGAAATCCATCTCTCGGCGGAACGCCGAGTCGTTTCGATCATCTCATCGACGATGATCGGGGGTGGCTTCGATTCGATTCGGCGCGATTCGATTTCTCGCCTGACGCTCGCATGTCGAGCAGGGGATACCTGACTATTATTACTACGTCTACGTTAGAGTTCATTCTAATGGGGCTTTAAGCCCTCGTCGATGCCCGTCGACGCAAAGACAGAAAAAGTGGCTATACCGGCAAGCACGATCGACGGTGGTGGGCGGGGTGGGGGAGAGGGGGAGGGAGGAGGGTCGAGGGGACGGACGAGGCGGTGGACGATCGTCGCGGAAAGCCGGCAGGAGCATGTGTTGCACAGGGATGGTGCGTAAGGCCGCGCTGCTGTATCGCGAGGGGGTTGAGAGGGAGGGGGGGAGGGGAGGAGGAGGAGGAGGAGAGCGAAAGAGGTGGAGAACGGGGTGGAGGAACGAGCGGTATATGCACTCGTGATATTTGCTAATCACTGACAGCGACGGCTTTTAAGTACTCGTCGAGCACATACGTATAATGTGCGCACTTACAGCTGTAGGGTATTTTCGCGGGCGTGTACATACACGGGGCGGACCGGACACGCATGTGGAGCGGGCGAGAGAGAGAGAGAGAGAGAGAGAGAGAGCGTGCGCGCGCGCACAAAAAAATGGGGGAAAAAAGAACGAAACGCCGGGTGAGGCTTAAAAATTGGCAAATCCGCCGATCGGACGTCATCGGCGTATCGGTTATATCGGTACTGGTCGTTGTGCGGCTTAAAAATAAAATTGCCCCCGTACCTCCCCGCCGCTATTGCTGCCATCGTCGCCGCCGCCGCCGCCGCCSCCGCCGCCGCCGCCGCCGCCGCCGCCGCCAACGTCGCCGCTACCACCGCCGGCAGGGTTGGCGTATCAGACAAAACGACAATTTCGTTTTGGCAATGCGAGCGATATGGCTTAATCGCCTCGATCGTCTCTCGCGCTCTCTCAAGTATCGCAGCCAACGATTCACGTGTACCGGTGCTCGTTTAACGAGCGGGGATGCCGAGCGAGGCGGGCCAACGTGAAATTCGGAGGCTCGATAATTTTCGTGTCTTACGGGGCGGTCCTGACTCCCCGGCCGGTTTCGCGGATAATTCTCCCCCGATGCTCGAGCTCGGGCGCAACGCTTGCGTTGCGTTGCATTACAGCGCGTAAATCGGCATTCTGTAATCTGTAATAAACGATACGGATTTCTCCATTCGGGAGGGATTCCAGGCTGGACGATTCGTGTCGGGATGAAACGCGATATCGATAGAGGTAGGACAATGAATGCGCATGCGGATGAGAGGCCAAGTTTTCTACAGATACTTTATTCGAGTTGTACTTAATCGTGCACTCTATTATATCGCCGTTGCGACGCGCTGACAATGACGCCGAGCAACCCCCTCTCTCAGATATACCGGAGCGGAATTCGCCCTCGCGGAATCATTCGATGCTGATCCTACCCGTCTCACTGATGATTCCAGATCACGCGACGTCGTCCGATGCCGTCGTGGACGCCGGCGATACGGAACTCGGTCATCTCAGCGATCATCAGATCAACGATGCCCTGCACGACCCTCTGAATCTGGGCGAATCCGATCGGCCGCGGAAAGTGCGGAGATCCCGCACGACTTTCACGACCTATCAGCTACACGAGCTCGAGAAGGCCTTCGGCAACACGCAGTACCCGGATGTGTTCACCAGGGAGGAGCTGGCGATGAGGCTGGACCTCTCGGAGGCCAGAGTGCAGGTAGGTTCCTGGCTTGATCATTGTGAAGCAGATGCGTGCGAATGTTAGTTTCTGCGAATGTTAGATTTCAGGAGGTTTAATCCAAGCAGCTAATATTACGATAGCGCATTAAGATATCGAAAACAGAATGAATTCTCGCTAACTTTGAACTTTCGCACAATGACATTCGACGATCGAAAACTGATCACAGATGTTTGAATTTCTTTGCATATCTTATCCTTGTTTCTCTTTTCCACCGATGCCTCTCGTATCTCTACTCTTCGTTTTGAATAAAATTCCATCAAGCTTTGATGGACTGCCACCAAAAGATTCACCCGTTCGCTGTTCGGCACGATGATAGACTCGAATATCCCAAATGCAGCGGGAGATAGGGGAAGGGGAAAGAGTCGAGGAGTCAGATTTTATCAGACGACGGAGTAGTTGCAGTAGCATAATTAACCTTCCGGCGCTTTGGCCGGACGAATCCACAAAGCTCGCGAAAGGCACGCGAGTGACGCCGAGTTTCGCGCATTTGATAGTGGCATTCGCAAGTTTCGCAAGTAGTTTGGGCGATGAGCTTTGGATTGGTCCGGCGGACTTTAAAGGGCTCCGGCCGGTTCGGGTTTGCCCGTGAATTCCGGACGCATCGAGAAAAAAGCATGACGGGATCAAGAAAATCCGGCTCTCCCTCCCACCCTCTCTCTCTCTCTCTCTCTCTCTCTCTCTCTCTCTATTGGATATCCCATTGGTGACATTCGTGGCATCGTAAAAATTGCAATACATACGTTCCGAAATGAACGTAAGCCTCTCCGAGAGAGACGGAACGAGACAGTGACGGTTCGTCGGTATCGCGTTGCGGCGATTAGCGCACGATACAATGGCGCAAATTGATTTCGCGTGTAACGATTTTGCGATGAGAAACTGCGATGCCTGCGTCGAATCCCGCGAAGTTTGAGGAACATCAAGCGTCCTCGAGCTTTCGCGGGATTGCGCTTCGACGACTCGGCGGCGGCCTCAAGGCGCGAGTCACTCGACTAATTAGAGGCTATTGTGACGCAAAATTTCACGCTGCCATTTTGCGTCTGTTATCTCGCGAAACATACAGCTACAGCCCGAATCTGACGATGATTAATTCCGCAGAGGGGCGATTACCTCGTATAGGGCAGTAATCTGCTTTGGAATTACTTTAAAGCGGCATCCTTGAAAATTCAAGTGCGTTGCATGCCCTCCCGCGCGCGACGCGCTACAATCCACGATAACGCGGGCGGGTTGCGCGCTAATTTTTATTCTCTTCCTCCGTTCTCTGTCTCTTCTCTTTTCCCTTCTTGCGCATCATCTCGATGCACTGGATAAATGAAATTAACGTGCAGAAAGATATCTTTCCTCCCCCTCCCCCCTCTCTCTCTCTCTGTTTTCTAGCTACACGAAATAACGATACGTTTGCAAAGCAATTATTAACGATGTAAATGAATTACGATCGATAGCGAAGCTATCGGATACTCGCATAAGAGAACCGGCATCTGCAAACGGAAGTGCGAGCGGTAACGCGCGTGCGCGCGCGTGTCTCGATGGATGCCCAGAGGTAGCAGCCTCTCGCGAATCTCTCGAATCCCATTTACGATTCCCTCCCGCGCCGGAGACCACGAAGAATGTTCGATTGTTTTATTCCGGCGCGCACGATAAGGAAACCGTCGACGATTTCGCAGGAGGCGCACATTCGCGCGCGTCACGCGTGTACGTGCACGGCGTGTCGCACGCGTATGCGTATCCGCCAGCGAGTGCGAGGGGTTGCGCGGCGCCGTCGACGGAAGGGTGGCGGTGACGCTGAAAAGAGACAGAGAGCATTCCGATTGGCCCATTGTGGCACAGCGGAGCGACAATGCCGGCAATTGGCCGTCGCTCGACAAAACCGCTAAATGATCTGCCGCGGCGCAGCGGTGCCACGGCCACTTTATTTCAATCTAGGAAATCCTCCGTGCCTCTCGCCCCCTCACCCTCCCATCGACCGGGCCCCCGAACCGATTTCAGATGCGAGATTACCCCATTTTTCGATATTAACCGGCCGGCCGATCGTATCGCGCGTACGCTAACGCAATCGTCGCTCTCGTCCGCGGCGTCGAGTACACCGACTCCCCAAATTCTTTATGGAA
The DNA here is from genome assembly GCA_020341155.1 of Eciton burchellii. Lineage (NCBI taxonomy): Eukaryota > Metazoa > Arthropoda > Insecta > Hymenoptera > Formicidae > Eciton > Eciton burchellii. The sequence goes on from JAHMML010000009.1 coordinate 2,135,387, forward strand.
TCCTTTATGGACGAGCGCAACGTTTCGTGATATCTCCGTGAATCTGTTATCGATAGCACAACGTTCGATCAACGTGTCTCTTCAGTCGCGAATACTTTATTCTACTGATTACAAATTAATGTTTGTCTGTTTACGCTGGAAATGATGTGTCCTCAGCAGCTTTGGCTTACTCGCGAAGGCAGCAGATTACTCAAACATTATTCGGAAAAATATTATCTAGCTCGTGATAGTAAATGTCTCACGAGAGGGAAAGATAGATAAACAGATAAATAAAGAGAGAGAGAGAGAGAGAGAGAGAGAGAGAGAGAGAGAGAGAGAGAGAGAGATTAATATGGCAGTCGTGGATATGAAGCAGCGTTACAAACTTTCGAGTTCGCGGCGAGTAAGTTAAACGACGCAAGGTTTGCGAGCACTTGGGCGTCGGGGGCCATTCAGAAGCGATTAAATAATTAACAGCAATTAGGCAATTGAATTTCCTGGCCTCGCTTCCTCATCCCCTTCCCCGGGCACCATCGTTATTCCTCTCTCCTGCCTTAATGACACTTTTTCCTCTCTCCGCTGCGTTTCCGATTTTCCCACGTTGCTTGATCCCGCTCGGCGATCCGGCCGAATTAACTCGCTAATTTGTCCCGGCTGGATGAGCCGTAAGAATCTCAATCTGGCTTTCGAGCAAGCTGCGGCAGATGTTGCCGTACGAACGATCGTGATATCCGGAGCAGATATCAGATCGGATTCCGTTGTTCGAGGAAAGAATCGAGGAGCAACAGGAATGAATAACGCAAAAGTGTGTGTGTTTCTAATTTCGTCTATTTTGTTATTTTACTCTAATTTCTATTAGAATCTCGTTGAATGCACACATAAACTTGAATGAAACGTGTCTCATTAAAGTATTTGCATCATTGCAATAGCGACTACATCGCTCGTAACTTCAATGTTAAATACACACCTCGGTTTTCTTCTCTGTATTTGTTGAACAGGTTTCCAGACATATCGAGCTTCCCATGCTTCGTGCACGTTAAATAATAACATTTCCTCTCGCCCTCTCTATTTCCTTTCTCTCTTTTCCTCTCGCCGTTCCGTTCCACTGCTTCTACTGGTACACAGAAAAAATCAGAGCAACTCGGATGGAAAACGGGGGCATTTATACGGCAACCGGACCAGCGATAGGGTCGCCGGGGGTAGAGGATAGAGCCGAGGGTAGGGGTCGGTGGCACTCAGGGGTACGAAGGAAATCAGGATAATTGTTAACAATTAGCTTAATCAACCTCGAGAGCAAGCTTTTGTTAGCCGCTCTGATACGCGCGAGAGGGTTCTCATGCGCTTCCCTTCTTCAGCATTCTTCCGAGCATGTTCCGACATTCGTGATCACCGGGGATCGGAGATCAGTTTAATTGAACCATTAAATTACGATCGTTTCTTGTCTAAAGCGCCGATCGACGTACTCATCGCGCGAAATGTGATCTTGCTGTTGCAGGTGTGGTTCCAGAATCGCCGCGCGAAATGGCGCAAGAAGGAGAAGGCGCTCGGCAGGGACACCAGTTTCATGCACGTCGAGCAAAGCGGTGAGTTGAGGAGAGATCATAATTTTGACTCCGTTCGGAATCGGAGCTTCCTCCAGCGCGGACAAACGAGAGGAACATTTTTAGGAAAGATAATTAAATTGACGGATCATTACGAATATGATGCTTTGGACACATTCTCCTCCATGTTGTTTTCTCAGATTGGATATTCAGAAAAAGAAGATACATATATATGTATATATAAATGTACTCTAAAAATGTACAAAATATATAAAAACATATAAAAAAGAAATATATATATATATATATATATGTTTTTACGTGTCTTGTACATTCTTATACATGTATAAGCGTACAGGAAGCGACATGTGGCTGCAAAAATCGACTGATGGTCAAACAATAGCGAAAGATCGCTTCCACCCACCGTTGCTTCCTTGCTTCGGCCTGTAACGTAGTAACGCGCGTGCTAATACGCGCAGGGGAGGACGGCGCACGAGCGGATACGAAGGGTAGATGCAATCGGCGACAATTATGTCTAATTTTAGTGTCGGCTGTCGCAGCCATCACGCGCGAACGATGCGCAATAGAAACCTGGCCGATTAATTTTTCATGAGACACATAAAGCTCGTAGACGGCGAGCAAGGCTGCCGTGCGAGAAAAGCTCCATTAATAACTCCGATCCCATGTCATCCTTAATCGATTTTATTAACGACGTTCGAGCGCGAAACGAGTTAATGTAATTCTCGAGAGAAACGAAGAGGCGACGGTCTTCTCTCTGCGTGCTAGTTGACAAAAATACTTGCGTCATTAAGAGAGAACCGTTCTCGAATAACAGAAATTCAGGAGATATAAATGTTCCAGTAGTACAATCAATCGTAACGTTTTAACACATCTGCCATATTCGCTCCGAAAGCATCGCGCTTTATCCTCGAGATTGTAAAAGTAGAACATTCCGACTGGAATGTGGATTTCGTGTTCATTTTGTGGAATCACGATTACTTTCGCATCTAATTTTAATATTTCCATCCTAATCGTCCATTGTAATCATTATCGATGAATCAGCCTCTGGATTAGAGATACAAGTCTAATTCATTGCTAATCATTGCTTCTATATATATATATATATATATATATATATATATATATATTCCATTTCTTTTCTAAGCTCGAAAAGTCACATCCTTGACATAATGACCTAAAAAGTCGTGAACCAATAAAAAACACGATTTCATTGTTCTAACGCTAGTGATCTACATTGCCGCACCTTGCACGATTGCCATTTGGCCGCTAAGTAGACGCAAACGTCAAAGCTCGTTTCTCGCAAGGACTCGTCCCAGTTCCGCGCGAAATGAGAAGCAATCTCGCAATAAGCAACCGCAACGAATCCTGTTTTTGCAGGCGTGAACGAGCTGTCGTTGCACGCGCGGCTGCTGCAGACGGCCGGCGGCGTTCCCGGCGCTGATCCCTCGGGACCGCCGACGAGTGGGTTTCCCTGGTTCATTCCGCCGGTGTTCCCGCCACCCTGGCCGACGAGCGCACCCAAGCTGCCACCCCTGCACGCCATCCTGTCGCAGTACATCGGGCTGCCGTTGCCGCAGAATCTCGCGTCACTCGGTACGATGCTGCCGGTCGGCCTGAACCCGAGCGCGTCCTTGAACCACAGCAACCTCGCCAACGGGCACACCCTCGCCGGTCACCTGCATACCGGCCACCCCCTGAACCTCGGGATGCAGAGCATACCGCAGAACCTGAGCTCGAGGAACGACAAGGAGGAGGACTCGGCGTCGTCCGACGACGAGATCAGGAAGCAGAGCGCGGAGGTTCTGAGAGTGAAGGCGGAGGAGGCGCTACGCAAGGCGGACAATTAACTGTGAGAGTTCACGGACTTTTGTAAATACGGGACATTCCCTTCTGTCTCTCTCTGTCTCTTCTATTCCTTCCCCTCTTGTCCTCCTCCTCCTAGATTCATTCGAAGACCGATGTTTCATGTCGGCGTGGACGCGAGCGTCTTCTAGCATTCGCGTGCGGACTCTCTCGTTCCCTCGCGCAGGGCCGCGGGGGATCGGGATTTCCTCTTTGCGTTTAGGGATCACGATCCGATGCGTAATTGGACCTCGATGAATCCGTTCCGATGCACGGAGTATTTCGGGAGGCACAGACGCGCGCTTGCTAAAATCAGATCAGAATTGATCGAGAGACGCGTCTGGTTCGCCAACGAACGACACGTCTTTCAGCATTTTTGATTTATTCGTCGAGTATCGCCGGGATACTCCGTGCATCTTAGGGATTGGTCAATGATAACAGCAAGCGAACGATATGCGATTGATACGTATCCATGGCGACGATTGGCGGTCTGTGATCATTTCCGACGTACTCGATTACTGGCTGCGGCTCGAGTATCCAATGATTTCAATGATGATTTTAACTAGCGACGCACATAAGACGCAACAACTTCGTATATCATTTATCGAACGTAATGAGCTGCAGGCCGGATATCGGGTCCCTTTGATCTGGAATCACACGCAAGCGGTGTAAGAGGATTATTGCCGATAGCATCCCGAATTGATTTGAGTTCCACGAAGAGATCAACTCGACAGGCAAAAACGCGCTGCGGACGAATTTTATGTTGAGTAATATAATTATAGCGACGTAGCGGAAACGACAAGGCGAATCCTGAAAATACGACAGCACGTGGCTGTCCTCCCGCTGTCGTTATACGCTAGAAATTAATCGTGTTATGTGTTAATTTATGTGATCGATATGTAGCATCGTCGTTAATGTATCGTGTGTTAATCTATGATTGCGTTTCGCGTAATTATTTCGTTATCTGTGATTACTTTCCATTGGCGACGCATCCTCTTTACGTTTCTCGCAGACGAAGACGAAGTCTTCGGAGGAAGTGCCCGGAGGATTGATGCGATTGTGTGCTGCATGGTGCACCGATTTATCACTACGCTACACACATTTACCGTTCAAGCCGTCACATTGACAACGACGAGGATCGCTTCTGAGGGATCAGGCGTCGGAATCGTCCGCGTGTGTGAATCAGCTGAAGCGCGAGGAGGTCTTGTAAAATATCTGTATCATATGAACCTTAGATACATCATGTATACATATGTACCATACCTATCAACTATCGACTATTGTGTAAATATGTAGGGGTTACCCATTAAGTTATTAAAAGAAATATATTGCACTTACGAGGAATCCATTGCACAACTGTGTCCCTCTCTTGAAACCGAGATGAATTCAGGATCGAACCTCTTGGAGCGAGGGAATTAGATTACATCAATCCAATCGAATCAATCACAACTCTCACGTAATGTGGACATTAAGATGCCAACGACAGAAAGCGGAGAATAGAGAGTTCGCCTCGCGAAGGACGCCGCAGGCATCAGGCGATCATTTCTAGATTTGACTTTGACTTCACCCTGAAGTCTGTATCGCGCACAGCACAGCGTGCGGCGGTTCGCTTATCACGCGCTAGCCGCGGAGACAGCTCCCGACACAGCTCTCTCGCACTTCTCGCACCCCGCCGGGCTGATTCGACCAGACTAATTCGACCCCGTTCGAGGTAACAGCGATTCGCAGGGCAGGACGCGTCAATGGAATCCTTTCCACGTTATTAATCACGAAAAGATTTGGCGTATTCGGCCGCGCGTATTCGTTACGACGATTTCCTGAATTTCCGCGCAGCTGGCGACGTCGGCCCCGCGACAGTCCCCGGATTCCCACGCGCGTTTAATCGCACCCCCTCCCCACCCCCTTCCTGCTAGCCGACACTCGGCCGCCGCATTTTCCGCCGTCGAGAGTGAATTTCGTTCAGCGGGGGCAGCAGGGCTGGACGGGGGCGGGACCGGGGCGCATCCCGGCGTGAACGCCGGCTAACACGCACAACGGCAATTACAATCCGGCCAATTTATCGGCGTTATCAGAAATTTATCTGTCGCGAAGGGCGAAGGCCGTTCGCGCGTGCGTACGTAGGCGAGAGAACCATCGTTATCGAAGGGCGCTATCGCGCGGCCAGGTAATTATTGCACCACCTGCTTGGGACGCGCGATTGGCCGATTCGATAGAGCGCACAGATAACGCCGGCCGGCTGAAATGATATTTAATTTCGACGCCCGTCACTTCGTGACGGCTCGCCGCAGTCGTGACGTTCGCTTGAACATGGCTTCCCGATAATTCCTGAAATCAAGAAAGAAGCATGCCGCGCGCAGAGAACGCTGACAGAAAAAGAAAGAGAGAGAGAGAGAGAGAGAGAGTCGGCTAGCTTCGCGTAAAACATTGTCTTTAATCCTCGATACACGCGAGCATTGTCCAAATTAGAATTTAGTACTGCTAATGATCTGAGAGCAGTTGCAACGAGGAGAAACATTTCTGGATATTATATCGAAACATTTTTACGGTATGCAAAATTTGAAGAAATTCTATCGCACGCGTTATACGGATTCTGTTAATTAAAACAGGAGACGTCCGGCGGTACCATAAAAATATCATGATATATTGCTCGCAATTGTAGCATCCTCGATCATCTAATTGAGAGGAAACGAATTTCCAGTTGGATCTCAGAACGACGAGTAGCGGCGCCGCGATGTTGACGGGTCAGCGCGATTAATGCGAATGTGTACAGGTCCGGTTTTTAGGCAAAAGAACTCTTTCCGAACGGCGCACTCGAGGGGAGACGCAGACATTTCGCGTTGCCACATTAGGAGAAGTGCGCTTTCGAAATGCTTCGCTTGCATTTTCAGCTCAACGACCGCGTCGTATAATGCCGCAAAGTTCCGCTAAATGGAACCACTAGAAGGAGAAAGAAACGCTTGAGGTCCGCTCCGGTCCTGATTTCGAGCATATCGCTGAATTTCGATGTCGAGACGGAGGTATTTAAGCATCCTCGGCCAGCAACAGGAACGTCGTCACTCGCTATTAGAAACGTATCTAAATATCTCGCGCAAATCACGTCTTCGGGGTGAAACGCCGGCATCGGGAGATGAGCGATTTTACGGTCGACGATCGGCATTTAGCAGGCTTCGCGTCTGAAATAAAACTTAATCCATTAGCAGACCAGGAAACCGGGTAAAATAGCGCCGCTGGATTTCTTCACGCCAGCTAAATTACGACTCGGGACATTCGTTGTAATTTGTCGATATTAAAAGTATATTGGGACAGAATTAGATGCAAAGTTGGCGAGTCCAATCCAATCGAAGGGATCAAATCGATATCTCTCGACGGAAGAATTCTCATTAAAGGCGCAAAGACGTATACGAAAGTTCGACAGAAACAGCAACAGCAACAACAGAAGAAAAAGGAGAAACGAATTCCCGGCTTTAAAAATGCGAATCTCTCCGGAATGGCGGGCGGTTGCTGGCATTTTGCGAAAACGGTTTTCGCAACGGTCGCCGCCGTACGAACGAAAGATCACAGTTGAATACCACTGATCGCGATCGCGGTTGCTACGAAGGACAATTAGATTAAAAGCAGCGCCTCTCGCGGAGGCTCGAGATCCATTAGTGCCCATTGTGCCACCCCATTTACACCCCCCGCCATCCGTCTCCTCCATCCCATGCTGCCCTCCTCCCCGGAACGGAGCGGCCGTCTCGAAGCCAGGTACTTATTCTCAATAGTAATATGCTCACTTCATATTTCTATCTCTTCCTCCCCCTGTTCCCTTTCCCGCCCCGTCTTTCTCCTCCTCCTCTTCCTGCATTTTTTACGGTTTCTCGGCGGGGAGGATCGCGAGCGGCGATGCTGTTCGGGGAGATATTTCCGCTTGCTGGAATCGCCACGATAATACGAAAATCGGTATTAATGACGCAGGATCGAACGAATCGTACTGCATCTCTGTCCGGGTGAGGACAAAGCTATCATCCTGATCATCATTGCTGCTTATCTTTCTCGAGACTGTCCGCAATCTCGCGGCGCATTCAGCTCATCGTCGCCATTCGCGAAACTGGACTTTAATGCGGAGAAGCGTGCAGTGAAGTCATGAGAATGAAATAAATTGACCTCACGCGGACAAAGCAACCGAGTCTCGAGCTCTTTTGGCACTTTGATCGATGCTTTAAGATTCAACGTACTTGACGCACGAATTAAAAAGTCTCTTCTATAGCCATACATGACTCAGTTTGATGTCATTTCGACATAATTTACGTAACAAGATTACGAGGGCGATGACCTCTACGTATATGCGTATATATTTCCGTTGAATACATACGACGATGACAGTGATTATTGTTTGAGGTCGACACGTATACTTACATCTCTTAGTAGTAGCAGTAAACAGAGTTCTAGATTTACATCGGCTATTTCACAGAGACTCACTTCTTTCGACGATAGACGGCTATGATCGCTGCAATGGCACGATATTATGATTATACATAATTGCTAAATTGAGTACAAATGAAAAAATTAGGTTGCGCAAATAAAGAGCTTACATTATCGGAAACAGTTCCCTTATCTGCTACAACTGCGCAATTACGTAAAAATAACAGCTTGCTGTGATCAATCGAAGGCCGATAGATGCGCAAAAATGTAATTCGCCCGCGCGGATCGCACCTGCCGCAGAGTGTTTTAGACCTACAACGCAATCGAAGGGCTAGTAAACAAACTCGCACGCGAAAGGGCGCGTCGTCTTCTCGTTATTCCGATATTCCGGCGATACAGCCGTTGTTATGGCATCGCGGCTTCCGCGTAAGCTCCGTGCACGCGATTCGCGTAAAACCATAGACTAATTTGCAGGATCGAAACGGTGTTCCTGGGCGGAACACCAGCCGTAACAACTCAGGTTCACCGCAACGGTTTCGCGATAGATACAGCGTGCGGAGATACAGCACTCGGAGTCGCGCACGGAAACGCGCCGCGATTTTTTTGCCGCTAATAATTCGCCAAGCATCATCGTGCGGGATTAACGCTGCCTCCGCGAAATAATAATCGCTCTCATGCGAGCGATTACCCGATCCGCTTCGTAGACGTGCACGCGCACGCGCACGCGCACGCACACGAAATAATGAAATGAGCGAACGGTCGAATTTCCGTTTAGTTTTATCGCGCTGGCGATTAACAAATGTTTATCTGTTTAACGTTCCGTTAATTCACGATGTAATTAATTGATAAGTGTGCGCTCTATAGCAAATAATTTGGTCCAAATCGCGTGTATCATTTCGGAATGACGATCGTGCCGAAATTAGAGTATAACATCGTATTAAAATACATCGTGCTATACACGCACACACGTTTGTACCTGCGTATATATATGTATGTATATATCACTAGTTTTAGTTATACGTTTCCTTCCAGTGCCGTTACAAAAATATCATTTTTACGGCGAAATTTTTATAATAAAAGCACTCTCTTTGGCCATTGCGCGGGATTCGATTTGTCTTCGTTGGAAGAATATCGTGAAAGGTTCGCGACGAATTTTTCGCGAATTAACAACTTGATTATTGTCGGAATAACGGGAATCGACAGCAATTGGCGCAGCGCACCCTGTGTCCCTCTGTAAGTGCAACGAAAAAAGTGCGCCGCTAGAAATCCACCGAGATCCGGTTGCGTTCAATTTCAGGGCCGTTCTAACTCGCGGCAAGGGATAGGGAAGGCGAAACGTCCCGCTGCGAGACGGAAGAGATGTCGCGCAAAGGTGCGTCCTGCAGCAGCAAGATAGGGCGCTCGCGCTCGAGAGAGAGAGAAAGAGAGARAGAGAGAGAGAGAGAGAGAGAGAGAGAGAGAGAGAGAGAGAGAGAGAGAGAGAGAGAGAGAGAGAGAGWGACAAAGAGGGCCCTCGAGGAACCTTTGAGAACTGCTCTCGTTCACACGTTGTGAAGCTGGGTGTACGGTTATGCTTAAAAATTAGTGTCGTTATGACGCCGCGCCCGACTCTACGTACACATTAGGTGTACACACTTCATTAAGGCTATTAGGGGGCATCAGGGCGTCGCGAGCGCGCCCAGCGACGATCGGTGGGTCTCGAAACGATCTCTTTTCCAGTCGCCGTCATCTTTTCAATCTTCTCTTCGCCCCCTCCCCTCCCCACCCCTCCTGCCCCGTACGTGCGTACGTACGAGGGGTCGCCGACAATAATAGTTTGCACGCTGATAGGCTTACGGCTTGGAATTGTGGGCTTGCCGAGGCCTGGATCTCTCGAAAAGTGATATACCTACCTAGCTTGCCGATCTGGATCCGGGCGCGATGACACGGCTGGACGTCGCACAGTAAAATGATTCCGAGTACCGGGTCCTCGACAAAAGGACAATCCGAGAGGCGAGACGAGACACTTGGTGCATACGACGGACGTTCCCACAAGCATTGTCGTCGATAAAGGACACTGCGGAAATTGATCGGTAAACGGTGTCGATAGGTCGGCAGGTGATAATGTAAAATCAATCATCGAGGGCACAGCGAGAGGTGCACGATCGAGAACGTAAGATTGGATCTCGATGAAACGTTCAGGCTGAAGCCTTCGGACGAGCGGAACTCGTACGAACGCCGTACGGATTGATAATGCAATATCTGGCGCGGCGAGTAATTTAGGAGTGAGCTCGCGAGGGGACGGGGAGCGCGTTAAACGTCGTGTAATTTTATTGTATTCGCGTTTGATTGTCGCGGAAAGCGCTTTTCATAGAGGAAGAGAGAGAGAGAGAGAGAGAGAGRGRGRGGGKGGGGGGRKGGGGGAAGGAGGGAACGAGGGATTGGCCGAGAGCGATCGGATACACTTCTGCTCGTTGAAAAGATCAAAGCGCGCGGAATTCTAATGGATCGTGGAACGAGGCCTTTCACACTCGATCAATTTTCTCGAATGAAGCGGTTTTCGCGGAATAAAAGGTGCATTAAGGCGTGCTCTCGCGCATGTGACGCGCATCGGAAGGCCACGGGCGCGATCGTGCGCGCGGCGGAGAGCGGCCCCTCTCAGGAGGAGGGAATTCGGTATAAACGGCAGATAAAAACTGATATCCCTTTCAGCTCTTCTCTCCGGAGGATCTCCTTTCCGGTAATGGGAAATGCTCGGTATTACCAGGTGCGAGATAGCCCGTTATTATAACGTTACACGTCGCACGTCGCTTTTCGCGCTGCTAATTCGCCGAGCGGCGCGACAATGTCTTTCTTGTGTTCTTGTATAGGGCTAGCCGGGGCGGCTCCGCGTTTTATGAGACTCTTCCGAGAGATCTCGATTGGGCGTTTTGGTCTCTCTATTCCGCTTCTCTCTATTTCGGTTTCCCGCTTAACTAAAGAAAGCCTCTCGCCGCGGTCGCGATTAGCTTTACAACCCGGGACGGCCGCTGGTCATAAATTAAGCGTACGGTTAATGCCGTCCTGATGTACAATCTAATAAAGCGTGAGACACGAAAGGTCGCGACTGTCCTTTGATAAAACAGTCGGCCGGCTTTTTTCCGCCCGCCCCGCGTCCCGCATCCCGCGTCCCGCGTCCCGCGTCCCGCGTCCCGCGTCCCGCGTCCCGCCCTCGCTCCGCCGCTACTGTTACATTATATTAAGCTGATGATCTATCGCGCGCGCTTGTGTACTCTTCCTGTCCAGCTTTGAGTTCTGGAAACTAGACATCTGTGTGCATTTTCGTAGCAATCTAATCAGCCAGCGGAAGCTCTATTGCGCTGGAAGTGGCTTCATTATTTTATTACGACGCTCGACTGAGCGTATACATATACCGAAGGCTAAAACGCACGTGGAATGTTTTTGTTTCATAATTTGTCCCTAGAAACATAATAAAGTAGACGTCGCGCGGAGACTAGATTACTTTCATTATTGATTCGATTCTCAGAAATGATTAATCGAATGTTAATTTAATCTCGAAATGACCTCATTCGTGTTACCCTGGATGTTACCTTGTTGCGCGATGCTGGCGTTAAAAATCGAATAAAGAAATCCGAGGAGGATCTCATTCCCTCTTCCGGTCACCAATCGTTTGGATCGTTTGGAGGATCGCGGCTAGGCAAGCGCCTCCGTAACAAGTTATCCCAGCATTGATGCCGAGAACCATCGCGGGATGCCACAAAGGAGTCCCCCTGCGAGAGGAGAAGCCCCGGTGATTATCAAACCGTTCTCTCGCAATCCGAAAGAAGGCAAGGAGCCGGCCAGCGGCTCCATCCGGGTGCTCCGTATCCGTTTAGCGGCTAAAGTGCTTTCACCGATGCCGAGCGTTCGAGGGGCGGGTTTAATGGCCGTTTAAGGGGATTTCGGTGGATAATTAGCGGCGGCGCGGGAAAAAGAGGAAGCACAAGCGTCGCCGTCGCCGCCGCCGCCGCCGCCGCCGCCGCCGCCGCCGCCGCCGCCGCGTCGCCGCAGCCGCAACAGCGGCGACGGGGTGTTGCGCGCCCCTCGACGGTGTGAAAAGCCGCGACAAAGGGGGTCGGTTACACGATTACACGGTGGGATATGCGCGGTAACGCCGTGTGCCCGGGATCGTCGATTGGTCGTCCGCGAACGAGCCCGGGTAGCCCATTGGATGCTGCTACGGGCACCTCGATGTGGCCGAAGCGTGCACGAGGCGGTGGCGGGACCCTTCGAAGGAGAGTCCCTCTCTCTCTCTCTCTCTCTCTCGCTTCTTTTTTGGGTCGAGGGCCTTCCCGTCGAACGGTCCCCGGTCGACCTCCCGCGGCGACAGGCAGATGCGGATGCCGGTACACCTTTATGTACGTCGTATACACGAGCACACGCACGGAGCCGCACCGAGAATAATAATCTCGTGGCCGTGTTTGGCCACAGAAGTATCTTTTATTGTGATTTGTACCCCGGTCCCAAGGAGGGCGGGTGTCCCATGACGGAGGGAGAGAGGTGTCGGCTTACAAGTTTACGAGCACGGGGCGCATCTCGACCCGGTGATTCTCTAGGGTGTCCGACTCAGGTCAGCGAGGCGAAGTGCGGAAATGGAAATTACCTCGGATAAATGATCGCGGTTGGATCCGCGCCAGCGGCGGGATTCGTTTTAATTTTGCGCTACTCTCGCGGAGAATCACGCGCTGTTCAGGCTCCCTTAAGTTTCCTTCCCGTCTGCCAAAGGTGCGCTTCGGCGTACGCTTCAATTTCATTTTCGCAACGGGCGCCTTGCGCCGTCGAAAATTGTCAGCGTTTAGGAATTATTACGCACAGAGAGCCGGAGAGAGAGAGAGAGAGAGAGAGAGAGAGAGAGAGAGAGAGAGAGAGAGGGAGAGAAAAGAGAAAGAGCTTAATTAATTAAGAAAAGAGCGGAAATCCATCAGGCATAATCAGGCGCGGTCGAACAGGCAGTTTAGGAGTCTTATTGACGTCCCGCAGCGGATGTAGAACATGGCAGAACGGCATCAGGCCGTGTTATTGATTTCATCTTAATCAGATCTCAATATTTCAATTACGGTTTTGAGCCGGGCTTTCCCCGTTTGTTTGCCGTAGAGATTTTAAAGCCGGGCCCCATTGTCTGCAAGCCACCCCTGAGCTTCCCGCACGGGCTTAACTTTTCATTCTCCTGTAAATTGCAGCTTCTGTATTACGGCTATGGAGGACGGGTGTAAATCGAATGAAACAATGGGTGCTTCTGTCTACGGCGATCCTCGAATCTTATCCGCCCGGACTCGTCGAGAGAGCGAACAGCAACGGTAGAGGGGCGAGGGGGAGAGGGATTTTAATTTTAATTCGAATCGCTGGTAATCGTTAACTCCCTCCTGCGTTTTCTATGTCGGTTGATCGCTGCGGAACGCTGCGATTAATCGTCATCGTCCTCGAATGAGATGACGCGATGAGCAAAGTCGACTCGAAGCAAGCATCGCGGCGGAGGGGACGAGATAGCTCCAATAAGACCGAGATACTCGATGATCGACTTCTATCTTCCATCGACTACGGATACCGCTTTCAATCATCAGTGTTGAAGTTCTCCTCTCAGCAATCGTCGACGCGCGTTCGCAAAACACGGAGGAATCCCGCAGGCTGCGGTCTCGCGGATGGATTAACGAGCTGGCATTGTTATTTAATTGATTCCCGAATCTCGTTCGCAGTACTGAGCTGATGCGACGATTTCCACTGGCTAATAACGCATTATGCTAAACCATCCACGCCGGAGACCGACGAGAAATGAGCGCCACGTGGCGACACGTGACCGCCGACACTGTTCCCCATCCAGTTCGCTCGTCCTTTTCATTTAATTAGCGCGACTTTATGAGCTGGCCCCGTTTATTAGCTGACGCACCGTTTCCTGCCAATTTGACGGCTGAGATCCATCGTCCTGGATCGGGCGGAGCGCGAACCAGGCTCGAAAGGACGAATTCGGAGACGCGTTGCGTTGCGAGGAATAATTTCTTAATCCGCGAGCGAGAGAGTTTTAATTACTGGCGTATCTGTTTGCGAAGGAAGCACGCTGCTTTCGTTTGCCCCGCGATGCCGACCGCTTAAGCTCGACGTACGTTATTCCGCGGTCGTGCGGTTGTTATCACGCAGCTCGCGTTTGTTTTGATAATTTCTCAAAGATTCATTCCCGTTGCGATCGTATTCTTGTGGTATAAATAGAATTATTGATTTTATCAAAAAGTTTTGTAATCGATAAATAAACGAAAGACATGCAAAAGACAAGCGAATGACGAACAGACGACAGAACGAACGACAGAAGAATCTGGACCGGCAAGACTGAAAGATCAATCGGCCTATCAATAAGAGTTGTATTAGTGTTAAATGTAATAAAGAATCCTGTTACTCCTTGTTTTATCAACCAAACGTCGAGAACTCGTTGACATAAGGAATATATATATATATCATTATACATATATATATCCTGCATTCTTGTGTCCCTGATAGCGATGATGACTCTTTGCGAAGGTCGTATAATATTATACGTTACTTTGCAAATGCGATTGAAGCGGTTGCGTTACACTCGCGTGCAGTCTTATCGCTCGAGACACTTTGTCAGTTCCTCCCCGCGATCGAGAATCCGGATTCATCAATTCGCACGTGTTTGCTATTCGAATTTAATTGGCTTGACGTAGCGCGTACATGATCGCGCAACAAACGATGATTCTGATCCCCCTGACCCCTGAAAGAGCACACCTCCTCTCGGAAAACTGTAAAATATCAAACTTGCGCAATAAATATTATCCTAAAATTGTCGAGCAGTGCGAACGACGGAGACAGAGACAGCCTTGAGTGCCCGACCGAGTGCACCGTGCGCCCGTCATAGTCGGGGTCGGTATCGAAGCTGCCGCGCTCGTTCGAAACACGTCGCCGTGAGATTTTTTTCATCCCGACTTCTCTGGAGCGAGCGAGCGTGAAGCCGAGCCGGCTCTGGGTACGCGGCGCGTTTTTCACGTGGAAACGCGTCCACGTCACTTTGCGCTTCAGCCGCGGGAAAAAAAAGGAGTGATGCGGGGCGATGCGGGTTTACACGAGCCGGCGACGGTGCGCGCACGCGTGTGCGTGCTGCGTTTCTCCGCGTTTTCCGCGCGTCCGTTCCGCACTCCGGACAGACACACACGTGTGTGTGCGCGCGCGCGCGCGCGCGCGAGCCGCGACCGCGGCGGCGACGGCGGCGGCAGCAAGTTCCATTCACGCATACACTCGCTCGCAAACAGATTCCCGGCTTGAGTCGAATATATTGAAATAATCTGGGCAAATACGACAAGTTCGGTTATGAAATTTGCCGAAGGGCTTGCGAGCTCTCTCCGGTCTCCTGTCTCTGCCTCTCCGGCCCCCTCCGCTCCCCCGCGGACCCTCCCACGCTCCTCTCCGCCCCATGCCGTTCTCCGCTCTCCCCCATCCCCATCCTGCTCGCCTTCCCGCCGTTCCTGCAAACCCCACGTTGGCTCCTTTGCCTCTTCGTCCTTCTCGCCACTTGCCTCCTCTCGCCGTCATCCTCTCTGCCCACTCCTGTCCTCGCCCGGCATCGCGAATCTCCCCCGACCTGCCTCGAGTGATATTTGCTCAAAATCGGTTCAATAGCAACTTGGATGTATTCGCCTGTTCCTGTCTCTTATACGTTTCGGCTACCCCCGGTCGGGATATAATGTGTACACGCGAGTGTGGTCGTAGCGAGCACGCTGCACACGTGCGTGCATATAGGTGTGCGCGCCTCGTCATCCGCCGCAAAACCGCGCGCGAATCTTGAGTTGTGTGTCGCCTAGAGAGAGGAAGAGAGAGAGAGAGAGAGAGAGAGAGGGGGGGGGAGGGTACGCGCGTACGTGTGTGCGTACAGCGGGGCTGAATAGCCCCTCCGCGCAAAATATCCGATGACATCTCGGGGATATCGGTGAAATCGCTTCCGTGTCACGAGAAATTGCTCGGCAAGTTTCAGCGCATCTATCGATGCTTCCGGCTCCTCCGTTCTCCTCCTTTGTTCAATTCGTCGCGATGGCGGACGAATTGAATCTAAAGGATCGGTAGAGATGCAGGATTAAAAGAGCGTTAAGGAGACGTTCCTCGTTTGGATTTAGTTCGTTGACGCAACGTCTCGTGATATTTATAATTTAGGTCCCGTGAATCGGTGATTCGCGCAGCTTCGTCCCCTTCTCCTAAGGGACGGAGATTATGTGTCTGTCGGCGATGTGTATCGCGCGTCAGCATGTAATGGTGTAACAGTTTAAGGGAATAATCCGTGTAGACAACAATAAAGCATAATTCGGCGCATCATCCGGCCGCTTAATGCGCTTTGCAAAACCGGCGCGTGCGCGCGCGTCCGCCCGTAATTCGAGCCTCGCGTGTAGAATGAATTAACCATTTAACGATCTCATCTCATTAACGATGGATGTGTTAACGAGCGCTCGATCGTAAGTGCCCGCCCGCGCAGCGGAACGGCACGGAGATACGCGACAGCATGAACGTGCGAAACGCATGAGCGTGCCATGCGCGGATTTATAACGCGCGTAGTCGAGCAGAAATCGAAACCTTTGATAGACGCGGGACGGGACAATTAAACGCTAAACTACCCCTCGAGGGCACGGGGCGCGCCCCTAATGCGCTCTTTATGGCGACTTAATGCCCCTAATATTGCATGCGACCCTTGTTTATACCAGTTCAGCGCTTCCCATTTTCGTCGTGTTTTCACTTACGCCGGTTTATACGCGCAACGTATAACACACAGGTACAATGCACGCGGGACATATGCATATGTATACGTGCCGCGCCGTGCATCCCCCATGCAAATTCGAGTTACTTGCCGGACTTTGGTTCGCGCGGATTCGAAGAACCGCGCCTAGCTCGCGGCCGAAGGAGGAGGATCCGCGTAGGATGCGGGGGGAAGGCTGGGAGGAGGATGGGGGAGATAGGGGTGTCCCGTCGCTCGTTTAGATTCCCTCCGAAATGGAATCTCTCTCGAGATACGGCGACACGGGCACCTCGTTAACGGGTCGGCCGGAATCCCGCTCGCTCGGTCTTCATCGCGCCGGATGATCGCCGAGGAATCGCCAAGTCCGCAAAGCCGAGCCGGGAACATCCGAAGCTTTTCCGCCCGCCCGCGTGTAATTGAACGGGCGAGGAACTCCCGCGGATCCGCGCTCTTTACTTACAACGACGCCGACGCCTGCCGCCCGCTCAAAGGGCGCCTCCGCGGCCGGTTCACTCGCCGACTCAATGAAATTCAATAACGGGAGCTTATCAGGATCCCGAATGCCGAGGACACGGGCGCGTCGACGATTCCTCTTGCGACGCGGCGGGTTTATTTAAAGGGGACGCGACCGCGGGGGTCGCGAGACAAACACGGGGCGGCCACCCCCGGCTCGGCCAGCCGACCGGCCGGCCAGCCCCATTGAGAACCCCTGGGCGCCGACGGGAGACACCATGGGAAAAGTTGACGTCGTGTTTGTCGTACGGATCTACCCGCCGAATAATGTAACGCGGACGTCTCTATTGAATCGTACCTAATATATCTGTCACCGATGGCGGCGGCGCCGCTGTTTGGTCAAGTCTCGACGGACTCGCCGCCCTGATTAAATTACTCAGTTACGGGTCAATCGCGCCGCAAGCATGAAAAGAGAGGCGCGCCGGGCCGCTCTGATCGATGACTCGGGATGCGTTTCGTTTCCGTTTATTAATTGAAAAGCGAGGCTTAGGGAAATCCTCTTTGCTTGCTTGAGTCGCATGGCCGACCGGAAGCGAGACACGAAGCGATCTCGTTGTGGCTTGCTCGGATAAATCAGTGAAACGGATGCTGAGGAATTATGTATTCGCACCCGAGGACATCTCGTATCGCGCCGGGAGAAGCTAGCGAGCATACCTCGGACCAAGGGAATCTTAGACTTCTGGACCCTCGTCTTGGTTGAATATCAATTCGCTGCAATTGCGCGCGCATTGATTCTTACGGATAATTCCATGGCAAATCTCATCCGTCCGCGTGCAAAGAGCGAGAGCGTTAATGTCGCGTTAACAACGCCGCGAACGCCGTTTAATGAAGATATGGCAGCGGACGTAGTCCTTCATGCCGTGGGATTAATGTCAAAGCGGGTGTCGGGTTAATTTGCAATTTCCACGCTTTTATCGTTTATGGTAAATGACTGGGGATTAAAGAACGAGGTTACCCTTTGAAATAATGGCGCCGCGGCGCGCGTCGCATGTGAAAATGAGCGAATCTTCCGAGCGCGATTAATCCGCCGTAAAGGCACGGCCGCGTAAATGGTTTGACGCAATTAAGCGCTATATCTCGATGAAGGAAAAATCCGGCGGCCAACAGGGCCGGGGAGGAGTGGGGTGGCGCCTCCTCATTTGCCGCGGTAGCGCGCGGCATTTCCGCGCGGGCTGAAATGATCTCAAACGCGGATCTGGAGGGATCACTTAATTGAAAAGCGAGCGAGGAGCGGCACCGCCGCGAAGGACCGTCGCGACGCAAATCGCAAGGCGTTCGAGGATTTCGCCCTTTCCCTCTCTTTTCTCCTGGCAGAGAGAGAGAGGCAGGCAGGCAGGCAGGGGGGAAAGGACGAAGGGGGGGGATGTGGGTGGATGGAAGAGAGGGGCAGGGGATGCTCTTTTTTTATTTCCGGGCGCGCGGTGCGCGGCGTCACTTTTGCATGACTCGCACTCGTTAAAACCGTCATAGGAGGAAGCTTACAAATCCGTCCGGCCGGGTGCATTGA
This sequence comes from Eciton burchellii, assembly GCA_020341155.1. Lineage (NCBI taxonomy): Eukaryota > Metazoa > Arthropoda > Insecta > Hymenoptera > Formicidae > Eciton > Eciton burchellii. The sequence goes on from JAHMML010000009.1 coordinate 2,153,934, forward strand.
TTTCCGGCTTAAAACTTAAGCCCCCCGACTGGCAAAACTAATAACTGCTCGGCAAGGCAGCCCCCTCCCCCTCCCCCTCTTCTCCCGGCCCAACGCCGTACGGCCACTCGCTGTTCCTGGCATTTTCAGCGTTAGGAGGATTTTTTTAGGAGGCGAATCTTGATTTTCCTCTTCTCCTTCTTTTTTCTTCTCTTCCGAGGACCGAATGCCGACACTTTCATTGCGCCCTCGTCCTTCCATGCCCCCGCGCGCTTCTGTCGATCGTCGCGCGAGTATCGAAGCGTCATCGTTGAGAATGAATCGTCGACCGTGTCCGGTATTGGCGAATGAAATGAATTACAAAAGACGCGTAATCCGCGTCGACGCTTCCGCGTTCGGAATACGGCCTCTTCAAGGTAGAAGCTACCTTCGCAGGCTGTCCCTCGCGCGTAGAGTGGATCTTCTCGAGTCGGTCAGAAACGTGCGATCATGGCGATAGATTTGTTCGCGGCGTGTCATTTAATTTGCATAGTGTTTACCATTTCGCGTTAGTGCGCGATCTCGTGGAGTGACTCGCTAAAACGCGTGGATGATTAATGAATCGAATCGCGACGGACACGCACGCGCATCCTTTACCGATGAATTCCTCTCTCTCTCTCTCTCTCTCTCTCTCTCTCTCTCTCTCTCTCTCTCTCTCCCTTTGCTGATAACATTATAAATCACACGCGATATTCCCGTCCTGCTCCACCCGCTCCCCCTTGATAACGATCACAAGTGTATAATCGATCTAAAAGATAGAGCACGTATGCGGGCATCGCTGACGATCGTTATTACCCTGATTATCATAAACAATGCGTCACACTTTCCGCCAAGGCTCAATTCTCTTACATCGCGATACTTCTGCTAGCTATACATGGACGGCGAATGTATACATAGATCCGTATGTGGACGGGAATCCGTTCATAACAAAAGTTGCTACAAGAATACAGAACGCATCAACAAGATCCCCCGTTTATCTCAGACATGCAGTGCGTCCCCCAAGACTCATTAGAGACCTGGAGATTAAAACGAAGATCACGGTGTTTCGCATTCGCATTCGCATTCGCAATCATAACGTTGTGGAGACTCGTAAGGACTGCAGCAAGCATGGTCAAACGTTTACGCGTGTTTGCTCTGTTACATGCCGTGCATAATGCACAAATTATCCGTCCTCATCCATTTATCTATCGGGCGCATCCGCACCTCCCTCTCCCCCCCYCCCCCCYCCCCCCGCCGCCGCTTCCGCGAGGATCGTCGGTAAACTTCAACGTTCTTTGGCGGGGATCGTCGATTCCGTCTCGCCGTTCGGGCGATCTCTCTCCGCTCTCTCGTCGAGTGGATCTCATGTCTCGCTTAAGCCGGCCCACAATGCGGCAAATGAACCGAATTTGCGAAACTCGGCGATCCGTGGGCGTCGGTGGCCTCCTCACAGAGGTCTTAGCGGCCCCGGGACGCGCGGATCATCCACAGGCGTTAGAACTAACACCATTCAAGGTGTCAAGCGGAGAAAGAGGTTGCCGACCCGCACCCTCGCGGCCCTTTGCGCAGGTACTCACGAGGAAGATCCCACCCCTCGAAAGATCCCGAGGACTTCATTATCGGTACCTGGACTGCCCCTGCTTTTCGGATCACGTCGCTGCCGCAAAGAGGTTTAATCGAGACATCGAGGGATCCTCGCGCAGATTCGCCGCTGATCGCGATCGATCATTGCTCTGGATGTATCCACGAATCGATCCACGTATGCGAGATTTGCCATACATACATTTGGTTCCTCGATCTCTTTCGATCCTGGTTCGAGTCCGGGTCGGGGACGGGGGGAGGGTGATCCGAACAGCTCCATCGCGAATAAATCTTTCGATATGCGATTTGCAATTTCCCCGCGCCGCGAGCTCGTCTGCGATTGCCATTTAAACTTCCTTTAACCACCAAATAGCTCGGGGAACGGACAAAGGAAGACGGAGAACCGCAATGTCGTTATCCGCGTATCCGCGCGTAACGCGTGCGTGCGAAAAGTTTTTCAACCCCGCAAACCGGAAACCCGCTAACCAGCAGGGCGGGCGGGTGGGGAGGGAGGGGGCAGGGCAGGCAGGCAGGCAGGCAGGCAGGCGGGCACGTAGGGACGAAGAAACAGAGGCGTCGGGAATTTTCGTAATCACTGGCCGAGGGAAAGCAATTCAATGGCGCGTCACGCGCGGAAATTGTTGGGCAGTATTTGCGAGATTAATGAGTTTCATAACGCGCTAACGACATTCACGGTCAAAACGAAAAGTAGATTACGCGGCTGAATTGGGATAGGGTAGGGCGATGGCGAACGAGCGAACGGAGGCGCGGCGGAGGGAACGGAGTGCACGCGCAACGCTCTCGGGCCATCTGCGAGTTTTGGTGACGATGATTTCACTTGATGAGGCCGTTGGTACTATTGTGAAAACGTTCCCTAGGGCGGGCCGCGCAATTTTGCAGCGCGCGGTGACGATTTAAACCGACCACGTAGCTCTGGGCGTAACGCAGCGGGCGCAACGAGCATTCGATGAATGGGATATCATCTTGAGGAAAGTGCGCCAGCAATTAGTTTTCGTGTCGACGTCGCTCGATTTGCTCGACTCGCCGCGACCGCGCGTTCGCGATGATAACGAAACGGACATTCGAATTCTTCACGCTCATGAATTCTCTCCTGCGCCCGAATCTTTTAGATCTCGAATTTGTTCGTAGCTACGCCACTGCTCAAATTTTAATGCCCAAATTTTGCAAATGCATTTTGCAAATTACCAACTATCCGGATTATAAAGAGAGCAATAATTTTTGTCTGCTAGATATATATATATATATATATATATATATATATATATATATATATATACGCAAAGATACTTAATCAATCGCGGGCAGGATAATCCTTCATTTAAGGATAATAACGATGTTAGCATTCGATCGATTAAATCCTCTGCGATTGCTTCATACGACATTTCGAGCCTGCGAAAAATCTGCGCAATCCACACGGGGGTCTTTCAACTCTCCAAAGCGTCATTTATTTACCAAAGTGCTTCAAACAACTAACACTGTTTCCGGAACGACGCGAGACGCAACGCGCCGCGCCCGATTGCAACGAGAAGATTCACCATTTCGCTTTCGATCGGCGCAACATCCGTAAACGGAGATTCGAGGAATCTCGTTCAAGGAGAGAAGATTACGAGCTTCAGTAGCGAGAAACGAAGGAATATTACCGGCGAACAAAACCGTATCCAGGCTTCCCATCGAGATCGCTGCGTTTACGAAACGAAATGCTAGTTAAAAAGAAAAAAAAAGAAAGAAAGAAAAAAAAACGAACAGAGGAAAGAAAAAAAAAGAAGGAAGAGAGCCGCGTTCACGAAAATGTGTCGGGCATAGGCTGCTCATACAGCGCGACGTCATGGTCATTCGTTTCGTCTCGCATCTCTGTCTCTCCTCTTTCTCTCTCTCTCTCTCTCTCTCTCTCTCTCTCTCTCTCTCTCTCTCTCTCTCCTACTCTTGTCCACTCGCATCCTGGACGTCCCTCTCTTTCCGTCCCGCCGCCATCACCCCTCCCTCCCCCGGCGGTTCACCATTTTCCGTCTCTCTTGCTCCCTCTTCCTCTCTCCCCCTTTCGCGCGCGCGCCTGTACGCATTTTTTTCTTTAATCTAATCTATCGACAATTTGACGGGCGAAAAACTCGTCGCCATTTTTGCCTGTCCCGGTATCCCCCGGCCGGTCCCCGGCCCCTTCCTTCCACCCCCACGTGGCGCGGCGTAAAGCTATTAAAATTCATAACCCCGGACATACGCCGAGGGGTTAAAACGCGTAGCGCGCCACGTCGAAGAGGCAGAGAACACAGGTGATGCGCAGGGGTGGCGGCAGCGGGAGGGGCGAGGAGGACGCGCGCGGGTGGACGATGGAGACCGAGAAGAGACACGCGGGACACGGCGGAGGAGATGGATCAAGAGAGCGAGTGAAAGGGGGGAAGGAGGAGGGAAGAGCGACAGAGAGCCGGAGAGCGAGCGAAAGCGAAAGAGGCGGGGGTGGGGGGGGGGGGGGGGGGGGGGGGGGGGGGGGGGGGGGGGGGGGGGGGGGGGGGGGGAGCAGGGCGATCCGGGGGAACGGTCAGGGCGCGCGTGCACGTGAGTCACAATTTGCGGACTCGTGCTCCGCGCTCCGTGCTATAGTCCGGGCGCAAAACAAGAGACTCCGTTGCCCTGGCACGCCGCCCGCGGCTGAATTTTGAATATGCATTGCTTCCCGGTGCAGTGTCGCATCCATATACATGCCGCTCGCGTCTTTGTGTCGGCACGCGTGTATTAGGGGGGGGGGGKGGGCAGGAGGGAGAGGCGCATCGGGGGTAGGAAGGCACACGTTGGGAATGGCGAGGGAGGGTGGTTGCCGGGGGCGGGCGGTGGTGAGCGCGGGGATGCGTTATGTCCGGGGAACGGACGGACAATGAGGCCCTATTGGATTATAGCGACCTCTTTGGCCCGGGTCGTCGTGAGCGCCCCGTGCGAATCCCCATTAAAAACTTCAAATTACAGGCCCGGCCACGCGTGCCCCGTGCGCGTCCCGACGCCGGCGTCCACGCGGTGGACGCGGCGCGCCGCGACGCCGAATCCCGACGTGTCGGAAAGATCGCAGCGGGTACCGGGGGGTACCGGGGTCTGCGATGCGCTATTTAACGAGCGACGTGCATCTGATAAGCGCATGTCGTGATAAAATTCACGGAATGCGTCCGAGGCTTCGTTCGACGCGCGCGGTGATTCCTCCGAAAATTGTTTACTGCTCGATTGTTCGTTCGCGCTCGTTTCGCGGAAATGGACCCGCGGTCTGTACGCGGGTGTAAATTACTTTATTCTCTCAGTTATCACTCGGGCCGTTCCGTCCTCGCGTTTGGAACCGCGCAGGTCCAGTTGGCTGGAGCAGGATTCTCTGCAAATCCCGTTTCGCATTATCGCGCCACCCTCCGCCAGCTTCCTCCCTTCGATCTCCTGCTGGAAGCTCTCCGAGCGGCGCGACGAGAGAGAAAAAGAAAGAGAGAGAGAGAGAGAGAGAGAGAGAGAGAGAGAGAGAGAGAGKGGGGGGGGGGSGGGGAGGGAGAGAAAAAAGCGGAAAGCAGCGCAGCGTGTAATTCCCGCGAATATTCTCCGCGTTTTCCGGAGCTTTTTTCAGATTGATGCCTGATTTTTTGCCAATAGCCCGCCATTAGGGAACAGAGAACCGATTCGGTGTCGCGCGAACAATAACGCGTAGCAACAAAACGTGACGTCGCATTAGAGAGCTCGGCGCTATGGAAGTATCCACGGGACGGACTGCTGGAGGTGTCCAATGAAGAGCGATCAAATATTTGCCGAAGCGGACGGGCGTATCGCAACGAAACGCTCTTTTCTGCCTGCGCGCGCGTGAGCGTGCGGGCCGGTGCTTGTATATATATATTTTCTAATAATTGATACAAATCCGACCACCGATTACGTTCTATGGGTCGGCGAGCGGCTAACCGTCGGCTTAATGAAATTCCATACCGGCGCGCCGGCCTTTCTCGCGTACATGCGGATTTCGCATCATGCCAAATTAATATGTTACTAATTGTAAATATGGGATTTACGGTGCGTTATGGAACGGCCGATTTCACGATCGGCCACGCTGCACCGAGTGGGATCACAGCTCTACCGCGTGTCAATAAGATTAATTTCTGTGCGGATTATTCGCAATAATTGGGAATATAATGAACAGCTTCGCGCGGCGCAAATGACCGCGCGGATATCGGCGATGATCGGATATTATTTGCTGCCGCTGCACGATAGTTCCGTTGATTCGCCGACGAATGGGAAATCGGGGCAGGGTCGAGGGTCGAGGGGCGAGGGGGCGAGGGAGCGAGGGGGCAAGGGAGGGCGAGGGGGAGACGGGGGGGGGGAGAGGGGTCATCGTCGATCGCTCGGATTCTGCGATCCTGCGATCCGCGACGCGAGTGATTTTTCACGCCTAGCGGGACGCGCGCGGGCACGCAATTACGCGACTGTAATCATCGCGTGGCAGAGGGGTCGTTGTTTCGGGAGGGGGAGGAGGTTGCGTCGATCGCTGTTTTACCGATGGGGCGCGTTGCCTCGCAGGGGAAGCAACGGCAGGGTTTGCCGACCCTCAGTCACGGCTTATCGTCAGCGGCTTATCGTTCCCATCGATTTTTGCCGACCGAACCGGATGCCCGTCTCAACCCCATCTGGTTCACCCCTGCTAGGGGGCGACACTGGCTCGAGGGAAAGTCCGATCACCGATTTAATGCACGGGGGAGGGGGGGGGGGKGTTAAATCCGCGCGAAGTTTCCGTTGTATTATAAATGTCATCGAATCCACGCGGTGGATTTCGCGATTGTGCTGATCTCCGAATATCTAATAGTGAAAAGTGAAATACATTTACGAGATAGCTTGCGATGGCCATGTTCGCGAGTGGCCGGGAACTTTCTAAATCCGGACTTAAATTAGAAATTTCTCTGAGAAAAAAAAACACGAATGCCAATAGTCTTGCCATTCGACGATTCGGCGATCAGCCGGAAGCAACGAGATATCGTGGGAGCATGCGAAGAATAGCGAAAAATAATGCCCCTGTGCGACGAGCGCGTTAAAACTGTCTTGATTCGTGACGTCATTTGTCAGGGCGATGCACGCTGCTGCAGACAAACGTGACTGACGTATCCTGATACTTGCTGGTAGCGCGGCGTCTGGCAGTGCACCGTTATAATTACGGAGTAGCAATCAATTAGTACACCAATCATGCGTTGATTAAGGGGTCGATTGGAATGTAATGGGACTGTAGGTGGTCAGTGATAATTAACGTTGGTGGAAACCGCCTGATGCGTACTGCGTAAAATCAAATACTGTCAACCCTGCAGGAAACGAAATATTCGACATGTGGCGAGCCCGATTTCAGATTTCGGTTATCCTGCAGGGATACGCAGCTCGGTTCGCCGCACAAATACCGCGCACCCACACACGCACGCGCGGATGCGCGTGTGGAGGCATCAGAAGTAATATTCTGAGTTATGGCGACGGATCAGGCAGATGCACGCACGCAGCGAAGCATTGCGCTTCGCGCACTTTGCTTTCGCCAGGACCAAGGTGCGTCACCCTGACAATGTCGGCGTGATTTCGGACAATTATCTCCGATGCACCAATGCTGCTGATCGTAAACTCATCGTTTATCCAGAGATGCCGCTAGAAAGAAAAAGAGAAAAGAATGTAACCGTCGTTAAACGAGAAAACGCGCGGTATCCATATCGACGAATAGAGAAATCGAGGAATGCCAGCGTCATGGTGCCTCCCACAAAACACAAATCGCCGACGATTTTCGAAGCGGCGGAGCGAAGGAACGAGGAACGTCGATATTGCGAGTACCACGAAAATATCCGAAAACCTGCATGCAAAAATATCGCAAGTAAAAATGGACGCGTCGCCCAGGAAATCATCGATCTGCCCATCGCCGTTTATCAAAGCTCCACGCAGACGATAACGCCGTTCCATAATCGAGAGCGAGAGAGGGAGAGAGGGAGAGAGAGAAAGAGTGAGAGAGAGCGAGGGGGGGGGATGAAGAGGAGCACGCGCGCGCGGACACGCACGCACGAGCGAGCGAGCGAGCAATTCCGGCATCCTGCGAAATATAAAAGCATTATATTCGCGAATAATAATCAGCGTTTCCTGCATAGCCAGGCGGAAAAAAGCGCGATCGACGTTGTACCCCGTCGACGGCATTAATCCGGCACGAGTTTTATGCAATTTGTCGTTCACAGGCGAGAGAGAGAGAGAGAGAGAGAGAGAGAGAGAGAGAGAGAGAGA
>JAHMML010000009.1:2162877-2199019 GCA_020341155.1 Eciton burchellii
CTCTCTCTCTCTCTCTCTCTCTCTTGCTGTCTCTCTGTCTCTCTTAAATATTCACACAACGCAACGTGTAATCCGACGTGTAATCGCTCATCTGGACGTTTTCTATTCTCGACGTTAAATACGAGCAATTCGTCTCGGATACTATTGCGTGTACCCCGGGGATGCGAATGGATTTAATTTATTCGCATTGAAATCTATGCAAAAACATCGGTCGCACGCAGCCATCTACATTGCGCCGGAGCTGAACGGCGACGCGAGCTCGATAAAATTCCGCTAAATCCCGCGACGCTTTCGAACGTCTGTGAGAGCCGCCTAAATTATTCTCTCTCCTCCGCTTCCGAGATAATTCGATTCTGCTCATCCGCCGTGCGCGTACAAGAGACACATAAGAGAAGGGTTACGCGCGCGCGCACGGGGGAGGATAAGCGCCGTGTTCGCTTCGCCACGCGTCATGCTCAGAGAGCACCTCTCTGCATAGAAAGAGAGAGAGAGAGAGAGAGAGAGAGAGGGAGAGGGAGAGAGGGAGAGAGGGAGAGAGGGAGGGAGAAAGAGAGTAAGAGAGAGGGCAAGGGAGGGAGACTCTCAAAGCCGGCGGCGGCGCTCGAGAATGACCAATTAGCGTACCCGGGAGCGCGACGTCGAGTATTACATTAATCAGGGTGAAAAAACGAAATTTTCCCTCAACGTATTTTCGCGTTAAGGGGGTAACCGCGACTTTCATTTAAGTTACCTAGTGGTAGCTAAACTACCCAGTAATTCGGTCCCCGCGACTCCTCCACCTGCCCTGCTCGCGTTGCCTTTCGCCCTACGGTCCCCCCCTACCATCCCTCCGACACCGATTACCCCCTTGCGGACACGAGTCCCACTATCCGCTGGTAACGGTTAAAATGAGTGCGAGAGAAATGGAGGGAGAGGGTTGGGAGGCCGGCGGAGGGCAGGAAACGAGCGAGAGGAAGGGGCTCGCGGCATGACCTTCCTCGGCCTCCGCCTCGGTCACTTTGTTCCGCTTTAGACCCCCTCCGGCCCCGTTGGCGGCCCCCTTGCAACCCCGCTATTCGGTGCACCCGTCCTGCTTCTTCGTGAATCTTCCTTTATCCCTTTCCCTCTGCCCCCTCCGCCGCTCGGTGTCGCCCCGGTGGAAAAAGGAAAGGCACGGTTATTTTAATGAGAATCCGGCTCGTTTATGCCGCCATCTCGTATCTTCGTCGGCATCGTCACCGCCGCCGCCGCCGCCGCCGCCGCCGCCGCCGCCGCCGCGACGCCGCTGCGACGCCGTCCGTCTAATGAACGCTCCGTGCAAATATTATTTCTGCTTATGTACCTGCCAACTTAGTGCGACTTAGTGGCTCTAATTAATAACGCTAAACTGTCGGGCGCGGGGGACCACCGGAGGATGGAAACGGGGGCGGACGTCGTTCTTTGACGACGTGGCTGGATGATGCTGCGGCGAGTATACCTATTAGGTAGTTCGCGCACACGTACACGCCACGAGTGCGTTCGTGTGGAGCTGGATGCTGCCAGCGAGATGCTGCCCTTCTCGATGTGCAATTTGCGAGATCTCGCATTTCGCGTTCCGGAACGCGCGCGATCGAGATCGTTGATCGCTGGTTCGCGGTCTCGAGTTCTCGCGCGTTGATTGAAAAGCAGATGCGATCGAGGAAGATCGAAAACGATTTACGATCTCAGAACAGCTTCTCGCGAGCAACGCTATGGCGATAATTTCAATCGCTCCTTCTTTGATGGATTGAAAACGCGCGCTTCCTCGCCGTCAGATAGATCGCAGTCGACCATCTCGTGAATCGCGTGAATCCGACAAGGCCTCGGCCGTGACAACGCAACGCGCTTTTACATCGAATCAATTTTAATTGAACGAATGAAGTTTGCAAAATGAAGTCGTACCCGTTGCGATACGCGCATAATATGTTAATTATACGACAATTATTACTCCGTTCTCTGTGTGCGTATGGTTACTCCGGGCGAACAGGGCATTCTGTATCGGGCTGTTATCGTAATTATAATGTGCGCCTAATAAAGCGTATCGCGCAATATCGTTTGATACAATTTGAAGTAGCGCGTATGTACGTAATACGTTAATGACGATGTAGATCGGACAAAGAGAGAACGCATCAGCGAATGAATTACACGATAACAGGAGACGTGGAAAAACTTGGACACGTAGGAGGAGACGACTCGAGAGAGATATCGCGTTATCGATCTATTAAAAAGCCGATCGTCAATGCGCGTTTCCGTTCTACTCTTCCCTCGTGTCGGATAATTTCATGTAACATTCACCGTCCGCATGCGCGATAAAGAGATACGTGAGATTTGTTTATTAACGCGCAAGGTTTATTTTCTACATTCTCATCGCTCTGGCTTTCTTGAAAGATACAGGATCGGTAATTTACGTAAAAAAAGAAAAAAAAAAACGGAAGCCTTGCCTTTATCGCATGATTCTTATAATCGAGTGCTCGATGAAATCTCTGACAATCGATCGATCCAACGTTTGCGATTTTGCGACCGGAAGCATCGATCGCGGAGTATCAGTTCGTCTCGTTGAACTTCGCAGGCGTGGAAAGCGTGTTTTCCCTCATCGATTACACGACACTTGGCGACATTTGGCAGTCTGCATGCGCCGCAATCATGAACTCGATCGCGATTAATATTCTCTCAGAGAGATTGGACGGTAAAGGGATGCAGACGCCGCGCATTGCACCGTCCATCTCCACTCTCCATCAGCCGCGTTCGATGTGTCTTTCGATGTGCGAGCCTCCGTCGAGTTCTCCTTATCGTTGTTTGCAGATTCCAGTCGACTCGTCGCTCCATTGATCCACCAGCCCGAAAACTGGTCCTATTCGGGGTCTCCTTGCTAGTTCTTTACTCTGTCGAGGCAATAAGGTTAGACGGGCCGGGCATCGGCAGATATTAGATAGACGATGGTTCCCCCGAAATCAAGGCCCGCCCGTTACCCCCTCCTCCCACCTGTTCCTAAACAAATTTAATAAAGCCACGATTTCCGTGCCAATTTCAGCCTCAGGGAGAGATTGGAGAGCCAAGTGCGAACCTTTGGACGCCAGGCTAACGATCGGCCAGCTGGCTCGAGTATCATGCGGATCAACGTCCATAAATTAATCGCTGATTAGGTAAGACGAGTCAGGCGACGTCGAAGAGGTTCTTTTATCGATCTCGCCACGAATTTCTCGACGATTACTCTTTAATGGGTTTCAAATATATCGTAAAGGATATTTTGAGAAATTTCACTGATGAATTTTGCGGGATTGGGTATTTTTTTTGTATGCGGAACTTTGGAAGCGCGAATAAATAAGGGAACATTGCTTGTCATCCAATTTGAGGGCGCATTTCATTCCGGCAGGGATTTCATTTAGAGCTTAATGTCTATCTCGAGGATAATATTTAATTTCTGGATTGCGATAAGCGATGACCTATTCTCGCGTCCTACATCACATCAAATTCTTTATAATTTTATGCGCACGAAGCTCCGAAATACGTACGTGCAATTTCGCGAGAACTACTCAGCGCTCCCGCGATTGGCCGGGCTCGTGGAAAAGGGACGTCTAGTATTCCTAAATCGCTCCCTCTAATCTGGCGGGATAAATTCCCGAACTGTATCTCTATTTCCCGGAGAAGTTCCTCCGACTTTTCCACTCACGTCCCGCAACTCCCGCGCTCTCCGCAAACTCCCTCGCTTACGTGAGAAAACTCCCTCCCTCCCCCGCGCCCCCCTCTCTCTCTCTCTCCCTCAATTTTACCCGCGCCTTCCTCCAACTGTACAACTATATCACTGTCGGTAGCGTTCTGTGCCTCGAGTATTATTAGTCTTTGGAGTTAGGGAGTACGCATGGACTCGAATCTCCAGGCTCGCTCGCATGGTTAACTTCCGCAAACAGAAATTACCATTTTATTGGGTGAGTTCTGACGCCCTCTTACCGCGCCGGCCCCTCGGCTGCCCTCTTCCATCGAAACCCCTCCGCCGGCGTACCCGCCTTTTCTGTCCTTCACCCCCGTCGCACTTCACAGCGGCAGCAGCGGCAGCAGCAGCAGCAGCAGCAGCAGCCCCTAACGCGACGATTGGAATACCTAATCGTCCGGGGACCATTCAGCACCATTGTTCCATCGACTTGCCGTTGTTGGTGCCTGTTAACGTCGAATCCTTTCACGCCCCGGCGCTACCCCCGCCGACGCTTTTTCCGCCACCCTCGAAAAAGATGATCGGCTTGCACACGTACGCTGTGTACGTTTGCTCGCGCAAACGGAATTTCCGAGCGGCATTTGCATCGAATCGCGTCGCCCGTTAAATTCCCAGCCAGGGAATGTATGGACAGACCGAAGTAAAGGGCCCATCTGATTGCTTCGCGCTTGTACAATGGGCCTGATCAATGAGCGGAGAGATATGAGATTTACCGATGTAATCTCTAATTCTCCCTTGTTCGGATATTAGACGAAGATCAGTCGAAGAAACGCGCCAATTCGCTCAGATCGCGATTCGATCGCGTTCGATTCGTCTCGTTCGAGTGATGATACAGGTTTGTAAGTATAGTTTTGCAAGATCTACCTAGTGAATTCTATGTTTTGATTATGTTGGTATTATATCTACTACTATTATCTAGTAGTGTTCCTTGCCGCGAACTCTTCGTTTTCACAAATTTCGATTAACAATAACGAAGGGAAGCGAAAAGATAGATTTGAATCTTGTTTAAATCTTGTTTTATTTCGTACGATTAACATGAAAGATTATCTTTCTAAGCAGTCACCAATTTTCGATCGTTCAAGCGTCAACGGATTTTCCGTATCCTCTGGCAAATCTTCAGTTTTAATTAAACTCGAAGGTAGGCGAACGATGACCCCCTACCAGTTGCAACTCTCTCCGCTTTCGCCCTCTTTTCGCGAAAATGAATTAAGACTTAATTAAAGTCGTTCTTTGACATGTTAATTCCTTGGTAAATATGTGTTACTTCCTCCGTGGGAATTAAAATTTTCACGGTATACATCTCATTCTCGTCGTATTCCGTGAGATTGCGCATGAAATAACATCTACAACTGAGACAGAATGAAGACGGATCGGGCAATAACATTTAAATCGATAGCGATAATATTTGCGTATCTCTAACGAATAACGAAATAATAAGGTGTTGAAATATGTTTTGAGTTTGGAGAACTACAAAGTCATGCATGCGGATACTTTTTGCATCTCGGAAGCTCGGAAGTTTCCAGCTTCACCGCGCTTCCACAGTGTACTGGAAATTCAAAAGGAGGAAAGTGGGTTGACGATGGAGTACAAAGTAAAGCTGACTCTCCCTTTTCGATATTATCATCGTTTGTATTTTTATTTCAATAAAGGAGGCCCTGTTTCTCAAACGATATGGTACGATTAAATATGTACATCGAATTTTTATTCTGTCACGAGCGGGTATATATACAAATAGACGTCCGGGAAGTAACTAACTACGTTTCTTCGCTCTCTACGAGTTCTCGTTTACGGAACGCGGAGGCTGACCGATTCGCGCTTGCAAACGATTCGCGCGCAAGTGTCGGAGAAAAACACAGTTTGCGCAGAGTTACGGCGACGCTAACCTTTCCACGAAAGATCCAAGAGAATCGACGTTCCAAACGTGCTCCCTCGTCGAGATCCAACGACTGGCGGGTAAAAAWTTAARAAAATCTCCTGGAACGAAACTCGATTGAGAAACGACGCTTGCCTCGTGATCTCGCGCAACGCGAATCGAGCTTCGCGTTCAATTGTCAAACGTTAATTGGCGGCGAGTCCTCCTCCGCGCTCTCCGGAATTTACATACCACGACGGCGTCTCTAGATAGAATATGCACAATTCTTCGCCTTAACGTATTAATACTGCAGAATATTGTTTATGTCAAAATTCACATTTCTCTCCGTGCGCATCCCTTTCTCTCCCTCTCTCTCTCTCTCTCTCTCTCTCTCTCTCTCTCTCTCTCTCTTATCCTATATTCTACAAGAGATATTTCGCTAGTTCGCCGACCGGCGATGCGCGATCGCCCTCGGCTACGTGAGCGCCGCTGATCCAGGGGTTTTCAAAGGTGACCGGTCGACTTTGCGACTTTAACGTTAAGACCAACGTTAAAACGGCGTTTCGGTCGCGCGTATTCTGCTACGAAGGATTCTCGGTGCAACTTGTCTCGAGTCACGAGAAAGCATGCGGTCGACGAGCGCGAACACGCCCCGCGATGCGTTACTTGATCCGAGTCGCTTTTTTAAGGTATATCCTCCGTCAAGCAACAGCATTCCTTTCCGCTTATTACGCTCCGGTTCGTCCCAAGACACTATCGTGGACAGGATTATTCGATAACGAACGTATTCGCCGAACAGATCAAACTCTGCTTCTCTCTCTCTCTCTCTCTCTCTCTCTCTCTCTCGCTCTCTCTCTCTGTTCCTTTTTCCTGGAAAACTGAAGGGATCCTTTCCGGTTCCTGCTTGCTCGTATTTGTAATTGCAACGCAACGCAACGGTGATACCTAAATTATCGTTTAACGTGCGTTCCGAAATAGACGAGCGATGAGACGAAAGTGACGGCAGTTATTTTATACCGCTCGGAGATAAAACCGCTTGGATGATGATGCAAATATCCGACGAAATAAATCGATGCTGATTTATTGATATCCGTCTTAGCAGAGCTGTAAGCATCGAGTCCGATGATTCGTAAAACGATGCGACTGTTTCATACTGGATATCGTCGGTTAATTCGCCATCATCGCTCGTTTATCGTGCGTCGCGTCGAGTAATACGAAATACATCGCGGAATGATACAGAGGATACAAAATTGTAGAAATTAGTTGAACGAATTAATGACTTAATTAATCGGCAATCTAGCATCGAGAATAAATCTGAAATTGGATTGCCATTATTCGCGCGACGATCGGCGCACATCGATGCGATATCGCTTTACGAAATCAGATAACGTCCACTTCGGCCCCTCGACAAATCGAAATCGCACGCGTGCGACGTAAAATTGCAGAAGAGTCGAATACCAAATGCTCTCCAAAGATTCGTTCGGGTGCCCTCTCTTGTCGAATTTAGCCGCAACAAGACACAACGAATGAGAAATCGTTAATGATAATGACAAATCGAAATCTCGCTCCTCCGTCTTCGGCGTGACCGTGCGACGAGTTTGCGCAACGTAATTCCTTTCGATTATTGCACAGCACCGACTCTAGAGGAAGTCTCTCACTCGATCCGCTCCAGAGCGTCTTGCCAGAAACGCGGGTTCTCGGATCGATCGTTTACAATGATCACTGCTGTTTTAATAATTGTCAAAAGTGTAACGAATCACGAGTAACACGCGAAGATGTCTAAGAGGCGTCCTAATCTCGTGGATGTTCTTTAGATATGTTTCATACTCTTATTGCCATTTCATGTAGATCCTTCTCCTTCGATCGATCTCCTTTCACAGGAGAATCCTGCTTCCTCTGCGATCCTTTCACGAGTTTGCGGAATGAAGATGCATTTTTCGAACCAGATCATTACGTCGGATTATTACGCTCGATACCTCCAGATGACCTCTGTCATCATTCCCGATCATGAGCACATGCTTATTGCTCGCAGACGCCTGGCAGTCATTATCACACGCGCACACACTTACAGTCCCTACGATCCTCGAAGGAAATACACCCGCCGATCTAGAATCGTCGATCCCCGCAGTTTCACTTCTTGAAGTCGTCTAACGCTGTCGTTGCCGGTGCCAATCGGCGCAGCGAGGTCTTCTTAACCGAGACTGTACTCTTCGTGAACGACTCAGCCGCGAAGCGCTCCTCGTAAGCGCCCAACATCGTCCGTGACCCTGTCCCCTACATCGCGAAAGTCTCTCGTCCTCTCGTCGGCCGATATGCGGCTCTCGCTGCTCGGCCGACTCTTCGGGTTCTCCGCAGCGTCCGGGTAGCTCGTCACGCCGCCACGAGTGCGATGCCGGTGCGCGCATCTCTCGGCGGATCCTCGGTGGTTAACCTTCAAACCATCTGCAGCCCTTTGGTGATGCTCTCGACGTGCTCCTTGGCCCGCATCCTGAGCGCTTGGATGCTCGAGGTGCGCGGGTCATGCCCCGGCGGACTCGGCGGCGGGGGTTGCACGTGACCGCCGGCGCTTATGCTCGCCATACTGCTGGCAAGCGATCCTGCAAGAAGAACGTAATTTCTGCGTTTCGTTAAGTAGAACAACGATCGGTGCAACAATGTCAGACTCCTATTCTATGATCCGTGTGATATGCAAGCTCTGCGATGATCGATCATCGATCATCTGAAAGATCTACGTCATCGTCCGAGTCCAACAATCTGGACTCAGAGTTTTCGACGGAAAGACCCGAACGGCGAACCAAGAAATTCGACAGAAACTTGTCTCATTTCCCTGACGTTCCTCGTTACTCATTTTGGTGAACAGTATCCTCGCATTTCATTCCGGTAGGCGATAACAGGTGCTACGCATTGACGAAGATGATTATTACCTGGAACGGGATTAGCCACGGCGCCGACGTTGGGCGGTGACGGTAATCGCCTGGGAGACGTCAGATAACTCGGGTAGCCCGTGTGAGGCGCTGCGAGGAAACCGGGTAGCGCGCTGAGCAAACCTGGCGGCGCCAGCCATGGATCCCCCGGCAGACCTAGGGCCGGTCCGGCGACGTTCCTGAAACGAGACGCCTCCGTGCTGTAGCAGTTATTCATTACGTCGGACGTCTGCACGGACGACACGCTAGTAACATTAGTAACGCGCGAGCACTCGGACGAACCTCATGTTAGCGGCGTGATGGTACTCGCTCAAGCCCAGTCTCGCGGCCTCCATCTTCTCCTGCCTGCGCCACTTGGCTCGTCTGTTCTGAAACCAGACCTGAAACATGACAACGTGACGACGGCCTTGTCGTTATTCGATCGAGATGCACAGATGGACGAACGATGAAGCAAGCAAGCAAGCGAACGTGCGCGCGACGATTCGCGCGACGTCCCTTGATCAAGCTCCGGTATGTACGCATCCGCCGTACGCATAGTTGGCGTATTACGTAAATCTGCCCTGCCGTCCTTTATTTTTCTGACGGATAACAATCATCGGCGGCGTTTGATATTTTTCGCGAGCTTAATTTCGCGCATTCATTAAGAGCTCGCCTCTGACGTCTGGCTCGACGTAAATCGGGCTACAATCGGGCGACGTGAACTCTCATTAGCCGCTGAGACGCGATAATGGTGACGTGTCACCACCGTGTGTACTTGAGAAAAAGGGCCACCCCTCCCTTTCTTCCCATTCTTCCCTGCTTCGCGCACCAGCCCTGGATCTCCGCCGCGCGGAGTCGAGATATCGCTCTTGACTTTGACAAAGTGTTCGATCTCCGTTATGCCGTTACTACGGAACGCTTCTCACAAAGGGGCCGTTATAATCATAGTTTCTTAAGATTAAACAATATCGAGCGCTGCTTTACGACAATTTATGTTTCAATTATGTACTTATTGCGTGACTACAATCGACTCGACAATTTCCCGATGAGACGGCATCCCGAGAAACGGCGCACGGTGGAAAATATTTTTTACGTCAGATATACCGGAGTAAAAAATTATATTAATTCTATTTGAATTGAATAAAAATACAAAGAGAGAGAAAGAGCGAGAGAGAGAGAGAGAGAGAGAGAGAGAGGAGAGACATACGCGTATCGTGTACTCTACATTTCATACTTTCTGCCAACGGGAAACCTTTGCCGATCCAGTTATCATTATTTGTTAAAAATGTCCACATTTCTAATCGTTCTCCCTCTTGATGCAACATAGTCACGATTGCGGATTTCTACGAGCGGACATCCGCCGCACTCTCCAAGCTTAACATTGGCTGTTCCGATCGAATCCCGTCTTAAGAAGGGACGGAACGATTGGAGCAGTTTCCGGTCAAGTGCGAAATTCTAACCACGAGAAAGCAGCCGATAAGAACGAGGCTAGGCGCCAAAGAGAGGGTAAGTCAGGATAGAAGTGAGGAAAAAGCGAGCAAAAAAGGGGGGAGATTCCGGGTGGGGTTCAGTGGAAAATGGAGTTCCTTTGGCGAAGTGTGATCATGTGAACGGCGAGAAAAGTAGCTGCCAAGACTTTCTCTCTTTCCTGCGCTCTCCCCCCGTTTCTCTGCTCCTTCTCTCTCTCTCTCTCTCTCTCTCTCTCTCCCCCCTTTCTCGCTATCTTTCTCGATTTCTATTCCAAAAGGAGGGTGGCAGAAAAGTTTCTCTGGGCGGGTCTCCCGGGTCCACCCCTGTGAACGGCGTTGGCTAAGAAAAGGGCTGGCGAGCAGAGGGACGACGAAAGATCGAAGAGTGCGAGAGAGAGAGAGAGAGAGACCGGATCCACCCTTCCATTGGCATTAAGAGGGTAACGAGCCCGTGGGGCGAAATCGAAAGTGAACGAGCAGGCGACGCGACGCGACGTGACGCGTTGCTCCTCCGAGGTGGACCCAAGAAGGGAAGAAACGTCAGAGGGGGACACCCGGTCACGACTCCCGGCCATGTTGATTTCTTTATTGTAACATGGCTGCTGTTGGCAGCTCGCTTAAGTCTATTGCGTTAAGAGCCGATGCTATCGGTGCCGGAGTTATGAATTATTCAGTCCCCCCCATCCCCTCGAGAGGCATCCGGTGTAAGGCCCACCGGGTCCGCGACGAATTCACACGCAGGCAGGGCGAGCTGAACATGTGAACACGGCTGTTTTGCTTTGAGGGACTTAATCTCGAGAAAATTACGCGCATCGGTCGTTACCGTTTACGGTAAGTAACGCGCGGGAAGAGACTCGAGGAGTATCGTCTACGGGCGATTTGTGTCGATTTTGTGTCCCGTTGGTGAACGGATCGCGTCAGCTGCGCTCGATGATCATTTTCTTGTAACATGTAGAAAGAACATTTACGCGAGTGACCGTACGCTTCTAATAGTATTATCGGAGGGATCAATCCGCGAATCACGTGTCACGATCTTCGTGTCTCTGGCGACAATCGAAGAAGCGCAGCGTTCGAATAACGAGCGACTGGTAAGTCGAATGCTACCAGTGAATGGCGGTGCATCAGGAAGAGAGAAAAGAGAAGAAAGAGGAAGGGAGAAGGAGAGAGAGAGAAAGAGAGAGAGAGAGAGAGAGAGAGAGAGAGAGAGAGAGAGAGAGAGAGAGAATAAAAGAGGAGAACGCGGAAACGAAGTGAAACGAAGACGGGGTTAAACGTCGGAGGCATCGCGAAGGTTTGGAGCTCGACGGGGGCGGAGAGTGGAGACGCGAAGGGATGGATATCGGAGCATTCCCGAGCTCATCAGGACGATATTCCGCTCTCGAGGACGAGAAGCAATTTTCTTTCCCGGCTCCGTGGATGAGAAAAGGCTACGGACAAGATGCCACGCCGAAATGATGGGAAAATAAGCGAATTTCCCTTCGTATCTCTTATATATCCTTTTCCATCTCGTTCCGACCTCCGCCTCCCCCTGCCGCCTCCTCCTGCTATCACTCTCATTTCACTCTCTCTCTCTCTCTCTCTCTCTCTCTCTCTCTCTCTCTCTCTCTCTCTCTCTCTCTCTCTCTCTGGYCGGCTCTCGTGCATCTTGCCGTAATGCTCCGTCTTCGTCTCGTCCGCGCACTCGCGTTTACGAGTGGCGAAAGAGTGCGCGCGCGCGCTTCTCGTTCTCGCTCCTCTCGCGGAAATATAAAGAACAGGGCTAACGTGGCTTAATCTTTTTAGGTCGTAAATTTATTAGAGCAGGTACTTCCACCTTTTCCGTCCGCCTCCGCCTCCGACGTCCTTCTTCTTATCCTCACTCGTCTCTCTCTTTCTCTCTCGCTCTCTTCCTCTTCCTCCTGGGGATCCGACCCGACCAGCCGGTCGACTCGCGACGATCCTCGGCAATGATATTGCGAAGGTAAACTCGCTTAGACGGTTTAAATGCAAGAAAATTGAAATAAAATGGAAGTAATTCCGGGATTAAAATTGGACGTCGTTCCGTTGTCGCTGAGAAGCGGCGACACTTTTTCGTGTCCTCCTTCACTCTCCCTTCCTTCTCCCCCGCCTCTCCCCCGCCCAACCCCGCTGCCCGCTCTTCCTCCCCTGTTACCCTCGGCATCTCCGAGTGTCTTGCTCCCTCCTTGTGGCGCGTGTTAGCCTTTGTGAGATTTTACGCAGCCCGCTCTCTCGCCCGAGAAACTTCGTAATGCCGGAGTTGCATAATTTGCAAGATTCCGCTGAGAAGGCCGGGCCGCGCGGATGAGAGGGCTAATTATCATTATCGCGTTAATGCGCAGGTAACGTGAGGGAATAACAGTCCCGAGTTTTTCGCGTGAATTCGCCGTGATCAGACCCTGATCACGGCCAAACGGAGACACGTTTGCCAACGCGTGCGCGTCTAATCGCGGAAAGTAATCGCGAATGATATGCGTTTATTATAATAAACGCAACGTTGCATTTTGCATTTTATTAAACGCGTTTTATTAAATTACTTGCCGCACATTGATCTCTCCAATTGGAAATTATCAAGGCTTTACGCAACGTCATCCGTCATACGTCGGAGCATCTTAGAGCGGAAGAAATTTTTCTACCCGTAATGAAACTCGTAATCAAACTGTTACGAGATTCTCGCATTAGCGCACTCGCGTGTTCTCCGTTATCGCGTTATCCCAAACGGGAATGCATATGCGAGCGTGATATTAAACATGCAGCAAATATGAATGTATGTATGACGCGCTTCCGGTGACTGCGCAACAACAGCTTTCGTTCTCTTTCATTATCTTTCCCTCTCTCTCTCTCTCTCTCTCTCTCTCCCTCTCTGCATCTGTCTCTTTCCTTCCTTCGCTTCGGTAACATACGGTGACGAGCACTTGACGAGCAAGAAGTCTATCGCGCCGAAAATCACTCTCTCGAATTCTATCGCGCAAACCTTTTTCCTTTTACACCGCGTACACGCGGCGCGCACACGCACGCTCTCCTCTCCTCTGTCTCCTCTCTCTATCTGTCTATCTCTATCTCCCCTTCTCTCTCTCTCTCTCTCTCTCTCTCTCTCTCTCTCTCTCTTTCTCTCTGTTTTTTCTCCATCTCTCTGATGGAACACATCGTTCCGGGACGATGGTCGCTTTATGCTCGACGACAGTTCTCGTCGAATTCGGATTAGCGCCGGCAAAAAGGTATTCGAGGCGCTCACGCCACGTCGGGTTCATTGTTGCTGAACGGAGTATTAACAGATTTCGGCCATTGTTCGGCCGTGATGGTGGCCTGCGAGATCCGGAGATCTCGCCTGAATTTGAAGAGTCGCGCGGAGACGCCGCGACGCGCCGCGTTGCATCGTGGCGGCGTCGGTTCTCGATAAAGGGACCTTTCTCTCTCTCTCTCTCTCTCTCTCTCTCTCTCTCTCTCTAATCGGGCGTACAGGCTTCTGGAGATTTATCCTTTCGCATCTTCTGCGTTTCGGCAAAACTGCATTCGACGAAATCGCAATTTGTCAGGCGATTGATATTAATGAGGACGCGATCTCTCGGTTTTCGTGCATCGCGAATATTTTATCAATCCGACGTAGCGGGTCTCTCTCTCTCTCTCTCTCTCTTTCTCTGTACCAAGGTGAGAATTATCGCAACGCGCATTATTATCTCCTCCACGGAAAATTATCCGGGCAATTATCGGCGCCTTTTGATAATTTGCACGGTCGTTTAACGCTCATTGATATTTTCCGCGCACGACGCTCGCCGTCGTATCGTGATCGATAAATTAATTTCAGGGTCTACCGATACGACGCGTTCGTTATAGAATGTTCAAAGTGATAGGCGACATCACGTCGCCGTAATCGTACGTACCGATAATGCTATTGGAATTATTAAACGTTCATCGCGAGGCGGTCACGCGTGCATCTTTAACATCGTTTAAAAGCCGCGAATGTACCGACGCCTCTAACGAACACGAACAAAGGGATGGAAACAGGATTTTTAACTCAACATTAATATCCCACGCTGAATGGATCCCTGTAGGCTCCTAATTAACTCAGGCTTATTAAGCAAGATTCATCCCCGTTTTTTCCTCACTCCAAGTCTCGCCGCGGAGAAATTAATCGTGAATCCCCGAGTTAATTCCCGAGAATATTCCGCGAGTCAGCCATTTCCGATTCCTCTCGCTTCACTCTCCAAGAACGAGAGAAGATCCAAGATCCCGAAGAGTTCCCGAAGGGTTCACCGATGATTCTACCGTTACGCGCGCGCACGCGCGAAGTTGCGCGGACGGAGATACGCGTTCACAACACACACAAACACACCGTAATCGCTGATGTTAAGCGCCCCGGCCGAAAGAGGCTAACACACAACAGCGCCGCTAATCCGTGAACAACGAGAGAGACGGACGATGAGGCTATTTTTCTTCCGGATGTATTACAAGTCTATCAAAGCCCCATCGTCGACGTACACTGCGACGAGCGCGGATGGAACGAGCAGAAGAGGCAGGGGATAAAGAGAGACTGCTAGAAAGAGAAAGAGAGAGAGAGAGAGAGAGAGAGAGAGAGAGAAAGAGCGAGAGCGAGAGAGAGAGWGAGGCGGGATGAGGGCGGAGGGGGACACGTTCCGAATATAAGCCTAGATTCCGGTCCAGGGTACCGCGGTATGCATAGAGAAGGGAGATGTTTGGAGAGGGTTGGAGTCTATTATTCACCGCGCTTTTTATGCCCCTCAATCAGCCCTCCTCCGGGCCCCTCGTGATATTCCCCCTTCTCTGCCCTTCAGCCCTGTCAAACTGTCGGCCAAATTCAATCCCACGCAGTCGTTCTCATTTCTGGCCGCGCTCGCGCTCGCTCATCGCGGCTAAATCGCGCTAATTGCCGGCGCAGAATCGCAGAAGGGCACTCGCGAGCTATCGAGCGTTATGTCGAGCACGTCAGTTGGCGAGAACTCGCGGAATGTCGATGAATGAGCGTGTCTTCGCTTTGCGCTCGAACGCAAAGTGTATCTGATCGCGTTCCGCGTGCGACAGCGACGAATGGGAGATTCTATGGCCTGATATGTCGTAAAATAAACGACGACGCGTGGAGGAGAAGAGAAATGTTTCTTTCGCGTTTACGCGGAATAGCAGAAAATGATGGAGATGATGCTGGAGATTGCACATGTGGCGGTATACACGCCGTGATCAAACCGATGAGCGGAAGAAATGGTTACGTGAAAGATTCATTTGGAGCGCTGAAGAAGTCGCGCTGCTGTCGAGCGACAGCTACGCGCACGCGTAAGACAAATCTGCGATTATGAGGGAGGAATTAAATATAGACGAGCCATTCGCCATGGCGAATTTCATTCGATGATTCGCGCAAAGTCGCATCTCGCAGCGGAACGAGTCGACTAATCGCGATATCCCAGCTAAGTCGTGCTCTTGCGAGCATTGAAACGAGACGCGCCGAGTGAGCACCGCTGACGGTGTCCTCCAATAAAGCCACCCCTGTCGTTGCGTGTAATCACCCTTAAACACTCCAACGCCCCGGCCTAACCCCGTCGTACCGCGATACAATACTAATGTGCTACAAATAACATCCCAAACACGAGGCGATTTCACTCGTACAATGCGACTAAACGGCTCCGCGTAACGCCGTTCACGGATCCGCCACGGATCGTCCGCTTGTTGTTCGGATCGTCGAGTGGATCCTCGCACAATGATCTCGCTCGGATGATCCTCCGGAGGAGTGCCAGAGCTTCGTCGCGAAGTCACGAGAATGTCGGCGAGAGATTTCCACTCGGTCGATCGTCGTCTCGTGATCTCTCGATAAGCGACAGCGCGAACAACGCGTTTACGAGCGGCGCATGCTTACGCGAGCGGAGGGTGTGCGAGACCGCTCGGAAATTCGACAAATTAGCCGTATGGCCCGCGTATTTTGACACCGTGCCCACATTGTCGGGCCCCCGGGCCTCCTTGTACTTTCTGTCGCTGTACGCTCTCGCGGCGGCGAGATCGACTGAATGCATCCTTTGTGCGGGAAGCTATTTGCCAGACAATATGTTTGCGCCGAGACGAGGCTCGCAAACGGATCCCCTAACGCACGCGCGCGCTATTGTCACTCGCGTGTAATTCGACGGGAAATTCTGCCAATTGGAACGGTGACTTCCCGGATTTTTCTGTGTCCCGCAGGCATGAGAGTCACAAGCAACGCGGAGGACCTCCGCGCTCTCCCTTTTCTCTACCTCGGCTCGTCTCGCCGAGGAATGTTTAATCGTGATCTTAATCCGCGACGATGTTCATTCCCGCTATTGTGTCATGTATGCTGCTCTTTGTATCCTTATGTCGTTACCGACGATTACGTCAGAGATTGCGCGAACGATCTAATAAGAGACGGAACATCTAGTTAACTTTGGTTAGCGCTAACGGCACGTCGGAGACGGGAATTGGACTCGGGAGATCCCAGGAGAGAGAGAGAGAGAGAGAGAGAGAGAGAGAGAGAGAGAGAGAGAGAGAGAGAGAGAGGGAGGGAGAACTGGATCACGGCGCGCGCGTATTTAACGCCATTAAGTCGCGTCTGTGCGCTCGAAATTACGCCACGTCGTGCATCCAGTAGCGTTCTTGCGGTTCGCGCGCGGCCCGTGCACCGCCGGTCGTACCGGCTCCGCAACTGTGTACCACAATTATGACTTCCCGTTTGTAAAGAGCACTCATCAGAGCCTGGCCAATGTGCCACTTTCAGGGAACCGGAGGACCACGTCTCAGTCAAATAAAATTAAAACGTAAAGCGCAAGTTTATTGCATCGCAAACAGCTAAGCGGCATGAGACTGCGCTCACCACCGGCAGCTGGATAACGTATCACCCTTTAACGTTTCGTATCATTGGTTCTCTCTCTCTCTCTCTCTCTCTCTCTCTCTCTCTCTCTTCGATGTCGGCACCGATTGCAGTGACGAGTGGAAAACCGCGTCTGACGCTCTCATTTTGGCTGCGAGCCTCAGCACTCGTCTCTCCGCTTTATCTCTCTTCTTTTCTGATGTGTCTTTCTATTTTTTGCGTTTTTTCCTGTTAATTTCTATGGCATTTCATCATGATTATAACGTAACGTATTATAATTGTTTTTCTTAAATCAATCTTTTGCTCTTCCCACAGTCAACTCGTCGATAGAAATTTCTCTCTCTCTCTCTCTCTCTCCCTCGCTTCATTTTTCGTGTAGTTTAATATTTATCTCCTCTCGATGCGCTCAGCATTCATCTCCAATCTCGCACTGTTACCGTTACCGTTCTAAAATGTGCAAAATCATCTAATCATTCCCGATGCTGCTTCCGGTCCAGGAAGAAGAAGATACGTGAGACGAGATAATGTAGCGTAATAAAGAAACGACGAAGGAGGATCCCAGCGAAGTGAAAAGAAAGAGAACGAGACACAAAAGAAAGTCACCGCGAACGTGAGTGCGCGCGCGCGCGCACTCTGCACGTGAAAATCCGTCGCCGATGTAATAACTCTAATAACTCGTAATAAAGCCCGGGTGGAGTCGTATTAGCGTCAGGAGCACGCGTGGGCGCACAAAGGGCGGCCGCCCTCGACAAACACTGTGACTTTTGATGATTATTAACTTCATGGGCCAGCCACGGTCGGTCCGGAGGAGACGGGTATGCAGAGGAGGCGAGGACGAGAAGGGAACGGGGGATAGGGCAAGGACAGGGAAGGAGGCGAAGAGTGTATAGGCTGTAGACAGTAATCTGTTGCCCCGGAGGCTTTCTGGTCCTGGTTGAAGCTTCTCCCTCCGCCTCTCTCTCTCTCTCTCTCTCTCTCTCTCTCTCTCTCTCTCTGTCCCCTGCTCTTACTTTCCGCTCTCCATCCGTCTCTCTCTTTCTTTCCGGCCCTTCCTTCCACCTCGCCCCGGGTCCGCCCCTCGTGGCTCTTCTACCCCTGTGCCACCACTCGACGCCTGGGAACCAAATTAATAGTTGGTTCTGCCTGGATATATCTCGAATTCGGTGTATTCCCCAGCGAGAGTGACCCCGAGCACTCCCTACCATCCCTACCTTTCTCCTCTCCCTTTCTCCACCTGTACGTGCGTGCGTATGCGCGCCTGTACCTACGTATGTGTTTCGCGTGCGCGTTTGTCGGTCTCTTCTCCGGCTGCGTTTGACATCGGTTACTCGTTAAAGGGCCGCGAGATGCCTCGATAAAGCCGGGGCTCTTTCGTAGTCGAATGGCTTTAATCAAACGGGATTTGGAAATTGATAATTGGCGCGATCTCTCTCTCTCTCTCTCTCTCTCTCTCTCTCTCTCTCTTTCTTCTTCCTGCTCTTTCGTCGCCTCGGAAGGGAACTTTTAACGGGATCGTCCGTTACCGAGCGCACGACGTTGCGTCTTGGAAACCAACGGAAACCAACGGCATGGCTAGATTGAATCGGATTAAATTTACTTCGTTGCTCCCTGTGTCGATGTAAACGGGTGGCAGACGAGGAACTTCACGTATCTCCAAATTAACCTTACTTAATTATATCGATCAAGATTACGCGGATAATTGAGAGCCATGAGAATTGAGGAAGGAGAAACGTTAAAAGCTTCCCGAGAACTCTTCCCGAATCTTATGCGATAATTCTATTCTGATAATCGTGAATTTCCCAAAATTCTCACGATTCTCATTGATTTTCCAACAAAAGAACAGCGGTACGAATCATGTCATTAATTGTTCGTTTCGAAATCGCGAACGGATAACGAGGCAAACGTGAATCGCGAACGCGTTTATTCGCCTCGTTCGCTGCGCCTTAACGTTACTTATGATATATCCATTCTCATTCACGAAAGTCATCCTCGTCATCATCATTGTCGTCATCGTGCATGATGCCACGATACATATCGGAAATTTCTGTGAGCGCGGCACGTCTGACGAACAGAACGGAGGGATGTGTACCTGGACGGATCTTCCCCCCGCGACTCGGAATCTCGTGAAACGGATATATTTTCACGGGGTGACATTCATCCCCGCGCGGAGGCTCGCCTGGCCGGGCCGACCGCTTTGTAAGGGATCCTGCTGAATGTCGGGTTGCACATTCTGCATTTACGCGCATGCAGCGGCGAGAAATCCGATCTTAGAGCGCCGTGGAAAAAAAAGGGACGCGACGAGCCAATAAGGTCCCGGAGGGCCCGAAGGGCAAGGAGGTTGGGAGGGCGGGACGAGTGCACTGCCGGCTCGGAGCCGGCTCCGATGGAACCGAATACGTTTGTACCTGGGCCCGCGACAATGGCCGCCGTAATTCGATTACAAGGACCGCCGGCTAATTGTTAATTGCCGGCCTCAGGACCGACAGAGCGCCGACAATGGCTTCATAATGTCATGCGCGACATTAAAACGAGCACGAGCACGCACCGCCGAATGTGTATCGCGTGGAAGCCCAATCCGCCTACTAGTGATGCTGAGAAGGACGCCGTGTAGTCAGGGGGAACCCCCCTCCGTGGGAAATTTCTTGCCATTTCCTCATCTTATAAATCCTCAATTAGAACCTCTCCCGTCAGCGTGGCGCTTCGTATGCGTCGTACACGAGGAAAATAACGTGGAGAACCGGTGCCTTCTTCATCAACCGGTCGTCGGCAAATGCTAGAAAATCGCGATCGCGTGGTGATCTCGAGGGAGTTCTCGTCGTTCGCGGCGTGTGGTGTGAGGGAGTGACGAGACAACGTGCTACCTGAAGATAGCACGCAGAACTGAATTTGAGAATTCCAAGAACACGAAGAAATCGAGATTTAAGTGTGAGGTGAAGTCTTCGGGTATGCAAATCGTCTCCTTCCCTTCCTCATCTTACGCTGTTTATGTCACCGTTTCTTCGATCATGTCGCCGATCATCGTTTATCTGGCCTTGAAAATTCGACCGACCAAATGGCGCGGGGAGCAACACTTTTCTCGCACGTAGATGATAGCTGCGGCGCGTGTACCCTCAATGTTTAACAGCTAATCTGCCAAATGAAGTGTTTTTGTGTTTGAGCACAACACTTCGTCTCAATAGAGGAGCAAAACCGCCCTCGGGAAAAGGGTTGCTCCGACATGATTGATGCTCGAGGGGGCAAGGCGAGGGTCTCCCAAACCCTTTTTAGTCAAGCGCTAAACGGAGTGCTTAATTGAGCCACAGACCTCAGAATCTTGGACAGTTAATCTCCCGAAGACATCGACGGAACGGTGGACCATACCCCGTCCTCCATACCGCCGATCCTCGCTTATTTCCCGGTAGCGTTTCGAGTTCTTGTCCGTCGATCGAGAATCGAAACACCGATAACTCGATTGCGATTTCAGACAGTTTTGAATCGCTGAGAAATCACTTGGGATGCTTCGTCCCGCGAATTGAGTCTGATGACGGACGGAGGGCGAACGTGCGGTAACTTTGTGATCGATTAATTCTCCAGATTAATTCATAGACAATTATTTCATTTACTTCGCCTCATTATTGCTCGTTGCCATTAATCGCTTCGTTTGAAGAAAGTGATTCATTTCGATCCATTCTCTAATTTGAAAACTCCTTCAGGGTGATCTTCTTTTCTCGTTTTCTTCTTTTTCGGAAATTTTGCCGCACGAGAACTCAGCGATCGACATCGAGCAATGTCCAGCCTCACGGATCGATCGATCAGAATCAGATTTTTGCTTTCCTCGCAAAAAAAGTGCAGCTAAGAAAATCACCCCAAGATTTGGCAATTTTCGAACCGGGATACTCCGTATTATCCGGTGTTTAATTTCGGCTGCGTCCCCAGATAGATTTTTCATCACGAGTTTCCTACCCGATTGAAACCGCCCTTCGCGTTAGGCCGCAACGAGGTGGTGCGCGCGCGCGCGCGCGCGCCCATGCGCGCGTATGCGTGCGCGCGTGTGTATACGAGGAATGAAAGGACGAACACTGGCCCGTAATGGAGTTTCCAAATATTCGGGGAGCCCTCGCTCAATTTCGAACAATTTGCATTTAGGGTGAAGTGCAATTAATAGAAGCGGGGTGTTGTCCCGCGCCATTCCACGCCTATTAACACTATATTCCGCGGGAGTTTAGCATATCGAGGGTGCAATATTGAGTTACGCGACAGTAATTATAATACTCGTTAGACGGCGCTGCGAGAGAGCTCGTCCTCCCCCGCGGGCCCTCGCGGTCTTCGGGATCGAAGTGCGCGTTCCTCCCTCTCGACTCGAGGGATGGCCGCCGAGGAACGACGGTACTTTGAAATAACGTGCGCGTTATATCTCGAGACGATTCTCGATCGTCTAATCAAATCCATGTCGAATCGTTTTCAGCATAATTAAAGTTAAACGAAATCTTTACGTGGGATTAAGGTTATTAAGTCGCGATAACGCGCGATAACGAAACAGCATCGATCGGCCAATTCGCCCTCTCGCTATCCCAACCATCCCCYCCCYCCCCCCCCCTCCTATCGGTGCCACGAAAGCCAATCGCGCCGCGCCGTCTGATTTATTCTCACGCGTTTGTCACGCCGATTCGATGACGCGATCGCTCGCGCGCGATATTTCCACACACACACACACACGTATACCATCTCCCATGATGATCGCCCTCCCTGAGCGAGTCTTCTCATCTTCGCGGGCCCCGTCCGAAGGAACGTGCCTGTCCCTTTATTTTTTCTCTCCCGCCGGCGCGCGCGCGCGCGCGTGAGGCAGGTGTCGCCGCTCCCACGATCTTCGCTATTTCCCGCCGGGCCATTTTCCCCGCTCGCGGGCTTTTCGCGCCTAGCGCCGGGCCATTATCTTATTTTCCGCCTGGGAACATCGCACCCACAAGAAAAACGATCCGGGTGGGAGAGGGCGTGCGAGCGAGCGAGGGCTGGTCGGAGCGACCATCGGGGAGGTGTTCGCGCGTAATAACATTTGTATCCGCGAACGTTCCTCCACCCTGATATCGAGCCGGGTTTTATCCCGGCTAACGTGCGAGATCCTACCGCGGATGCCATCGCCAAGTTTCGGAATTAGAAGGCCATATTTGCCGAAGAAGAAGCAAGTTCCCCATTTCCCATCTCGGACGGCGAGGACCCGATGCGCGCGTGACCGCACTGTCATTTACGAGTCTTCGGGACTCTTCGATGATTTCCGTGTGTTTCTTCTCAATCTCTCTCCTTCCCTCTTTCTCTCTCTCTCTCTCTCTCTCTCTCTCTCTCTCTCTTTTCAAATTAATAATCGGATCAATGGTTGCACCGCGTATTTCAACATCTTCTCCAAACATTGTCCATGCGGTCGTATTGCATGTTGCATTGATTTTCTTAATTATGTTTCCTATTATCAGCACGTTATCAGTATCCCAGTGACTTGGATTTGTTGTTTCCATCGATAACAGTCATCGCTAACAGGTCACATCGCAATGACTCTGTCCGCGTGGCTCGTGCGTGCTCGGTGTTTTTCCCTACCGAGGGAGAAAACAATTCTCATTCTCGATTAGAGCGCGATATTATTGGGCTATTCGAGTCGAGTTTAGGCGAGCATTAGGTTGATTTATGTGCGCGGCCAGCGGGACGGCGGCAGATTCAGGTGCCATTAGTCGGCCGTGACCTCGTGCGAGAATTCACACCGCGCGCCGCGCGGATAAACAGGTTCACGGCCCGTGCGGCGTTACGGGTATTAATATCGCGAGACGAGGCGCCCACGGTCTCGGTTGACTGCGAGGGGGCACGTGAGAATCGTGGCCCCCGACAGACCGTGGGGGATTACTAGATCCGCTTGCGGGGACACCCCCGCCGGGCGGAGCGTGGCGGAATTGCGCCGGATACGTAATCCGGAGGTAATGCGCGATACGGTAATTGCGCGCGATACGTGCAATATGCACTCGAGAATAAGCATCCGATCCGTTCAATCAGCAAACTGTGCGACGAGCATGCTCGCAGCGAGGATGGCTTCAAGTAAAGCGGACGGGGATAGGCTCGTCCCCTTTGGCGCGTTGCGCCCCTCGTAAATAAAAATAGGTTGCGTAAAACACGGAGGAACGTTTCCGCGCGGGATTCCCCTAATATTTGGCGAATAATGTCGCGCGTGGTGTTCATGACATTTGATTCGTTGCGCCACGATCCTCGCCGGCGACGACGTATGCGCGAGTGCGTGCGTGCGTGTCGTTAACGTTAGCCGGGGAGCGATAAATCCGCCGTGCGGAAAAAGCGCGAGCAAATACAAATTATTACTCGATTTCGCGAGCGCGGAGCGATAAAAAGTTTTAATTTTCATGAGGTGACGTTTAAACGCGCGCGCGGAAAAAACCGAGAAAGGGGACGGGGCGAGGGGGAGTGGGGGAGGGGGCGACGGAGGGACGGCGGTGCGGAGGGGGGGRGGTTTGGGGGGCGGGGAGGGGAGAGGCGAGAGGGGAGCGAAAAAAAAATACAAATAAATGAGCGATCCGCCCGTCAATTTTTT
The DNA here is from genome assembly GCA_020341155.1 of Eciton burchellii. Taxonomy (NCBI): domain Eukaryota; kingdom Metazoa; phylum Arthropoda; class Insecta; order Hymenoptera; family Formicidae; genus Eciton; species Eciton burchellii. The sequence continues at coordinate 2,186,187 of JAHMML010000009.1, forward strand.
TAATTCCCTCCCCGCCAGCCCCCGCCATCCCCCGAGCGGCGCGTTGCACCGCGCGCAATTGCGCCACGCCGCGCCGCGCCGCGCCGCGCCGCGAGAAATTCGCGGCAGTAGCCATGGTTACGCCCGTCCGTCGACGGGGATCGGGGACGGGACGAGCGGGGGCGGTGTGCGTGACTAATTTGACACCCCGTAGATATAGGTGCGCCCCAGACAGTCACCTGCGATTCGTGCCGGGCTCGTGTCAGCGCTAACGATCACGACTCGCCCCCCCCCTCCCTCCCTCTCCCGACCCTCCCCCTCCCCGCCCTCGACCCCAATAATTTCGAATTAAACGCTCCGATAAGCGTTTTCGCGATCGATCCTGGAAGGGCACGCCGCCGAATCTCGCGCTCGCAATCCTTGCGTAAGTCGAATCGCGTAGGTCGAGTCTTATTGGTCGTTACGATCGTTGACGTAGGATCGACGATCCGCGAGGAAATCGAGAAAGCGGGATTACCTTGATAATGGCTTTCCTTGAATTGCAATCGCAATTCGATCATTACGAAATCGTATAAGAATTACGCGTGCATCGTCGCCGCTAAGTCCCTTGATCAGCGCTCGGACGGAATCCTGAAGAGGAAGGGCAAATTCTTTAATCAATTGATCAACGCTTCATTGATTGTAGCTTTATCGGTTGCAATCCAATCCTGTTAGTGCGTTGACTAGATAATCAACGTGTGCCACGTCACACGTTGAACGGCCGAGATTAAAGTCATCGCTTTAAGGTGTCATGATGGGGCAAGAAGAAGTGGCAAAGAAACAGAAAGAGGAAGAAAGAACGTCGTGCAGGCGACGAAAATCACTACATTAGCCCGCCGCCCTGGCAACAGTAGTATCGGCAAACCCCTGTGACGGAGGGGAGCGCAATTTTCCAACAAGGATATTCGCGTGAGGTGCCGCTAAACGTTTCAGCGTCAAATGATTTATTTGCCGAACGTTTAGCGCAGATACACGAACGCACGCACTCTTCGGGCGAGGAGGTTTCCATGCCGACCTGCCGACGTAAATAATGTTAAGGGTCGTGCACGTGTGCAACAGAGATATACTCCATCTGCACCCCTTCGTTACGTAAGACGGCGCAACGCCTCGGTGTCATTTTTCGGTCGCGGGAATCCCCTCGCCGCGCGTTTTCCGTAGCCGTAGCCCGATCAGCCGCTTCCGAGATACATGGAGACATGCCGGAAACCCCGAAAAGAGGAGACGAAGCGGAGCGAGAGGGAGATTCGCGCGTGCTCCAGACAGCAGCGCGATCGAATCATTCGTTCCTTCGACGGAGCGCTGATCCCTTCGCGTTGATTCTTTCGCGTTGGCTCATCGTCTGGACATCATCCACGCATGGAAAATTTAATAACGAATAACGCGCGAGGCTGCGGAGAGCGAAAAGGCCGCGTTGTCGTTGACAAAAATAGCGCAATGCCGCGCACAGGGGTGGATTTCCTTCCGGCCAACGGCGACGGGAAGATACGAAAGATCGCTTTTTTAATTGCGCTTTTGAAAGCTTTTAGGAGGCCATCGCAATCCCGATATTGCGCGCACACAGAATCCGCGATCTCTCCTCGCGTCTCCAGCGCCTCCGCCATTGCCTCGCCCGTCCCGCCGAATCGTTTTAAATTCTTCCGCACCGTTGTGTGCGGGGCCATCGAAAAAAATTGTAATCGAATTGGAGTATTTTTCCAATTGGCAATCGTCGAGCTGGCCGGACATGGAACGACGGGCATCCAACCACGTTCTCTCTCTCTTTCCCTTTCTCTCTCTCTCTCTCTCTCTCTCTCTCTCTCTCTCGCTCTCTTTCCCTCTTGCTCCGGCCTTCCGCTATATCCAGCCCCCTTTGCGACCCCCTCCCTTCCACCCCCTCCCGCCCGGGTCCCTCCATCGCTCGCCCGCTCGGTACCGAATTAGTTGGCCTACCGCGAAAAATCAATTTCCCCGTTTTTTCCCGCCTGCACGACGGATTCGCCGACAACACCACCGTCGATTCCACCGATTCGCGGACAAAGCGAAAAAATTGCGCGGATTGCCACCGATGACGAGTCGGCCGTGCGGCGTATGTAGCGTTCCATTTTCGCAAATTGTTCCGCGAGATATCTGCGAACTTTCCGGATAGCCCGAGAGTGCTGAGAAACGTGATTAGCTGCGCGTCCGGTAGATCAGCATCGTAGGAAGGAAACCACCAAGACAACTAATAGCGTTCGTCTTGCCGGAGAACGTTGCGTCTCGTGCGTCTCTCGCGACCAATCCATCGACGCGCTTCGAGTCGTCCTCTTTTACTCACGTACGAGAACAGAAAAGAGCGCAACAGGGCGAGGGAGAAGGGCGAGGGCACGGTACAAGTAACGTGGCCATTAAACGGAATTCCGTTTTATACCGATAGTAGCGGACCGCGGAGTCGTCCTTCTAAACTCGGCGAGTTTTGCGGCCGGCGACCATAAAGCCGGATATCGCATTTATCAGAACGCATGCACAGGACGCAAATTACCCCGACCGGGGAGGGGGAGGGGGAGGGGAACGGGGCAAAGTCGACACCGGCACGCGAGGTAATAACTCGCCGGCGAGAGCCACCAAAGCGCGATCGACTCCGTCGCAAGCGGCAACGGGATTCCGTTCCCATTAATTTCATGCCGCGACGAGCGGGGGGTGGATCGGTCGACGATTGGGCTCGGCGAATTCGCGATCAGCGAGGGTGGTCATCGAGGGAGGACGCAGCCGACCGTCGAACGGTCAAACGTCGCGGTCAAGTAGGTGCCTCCCCCTCCCGCCGTCGCTGCTGGTTCGGCGTGTACCGTATGCGCGAGTTACGTGACGCAACTTTTAAGGGGTCCCCGCAGGTGTGCTCCCCGCGACGGGGGTTAATTCCGGTAAGTGTTTCCATCGAATTCCGTCCGGGCCCGGTGGATCGATTTCGGCCAGGTCGACCGGCAAATCGCCGAATTAGTCGACTATCGTTCATTTTCTCGACGTGCTTCCCGCTTCTTGTTGCCCCCCCCCTCTCTCTCTCTCTCTCCCTCTCTCTCTCTCTCTCTCTCTCTCTCTCTCTCTCTGGCGCGATCGCGTGACACGCGAGTAATGCGCGCGCGCCCGGACAATGGGTCTATAATAATATAATAGATCGCCGTGTAATTTCGCTGGCGTTTCGGCGCACGAAAACCGATAAAGGGCGAGACTCGAAACGGAAATGACTTTTAGTGCTGCGTCGAAATTGGATTATCATCGAACACGCGCGCGTGCGCGCGGGGGATGCATCGGAGACGTCAAGGGGGCGCGAATGCCAATTACGTTGTGTAAGTTGGCATCGAGGTGCCGATAAGTGATGAAAAATATCGCATCACGCCACGCATTATTTCGAGACTCCACGTTTTAACATGATAATCGGGCGATCGAAATGTGTCCCGATCAATAGGCCAAAAGGTCAATGGGTTTTGCATTAGCGTTCCTAGATTCCGTGTCATTGTTGATCTTTGGCGCTCTTTCGCGTACTATTGTCACTTTGCGCCGATCGGCGGAAATATCGCGAATATCTCCGGCGGATTTCGTTTCATGGAAACTTATCGTAACCTTCTCGCGAGGGGATGACGCATGCACGATGAACGTTGAGGCGTTGAAGCGCGCGTAGAAGCACGGAGTTGTCAAATAAAAGTTTTATCGCTACGATAAAGGTAAACGGGAAAGCGACAAAGACAGAAAAAAAGAGGAGGAGGAAGAGAGGAGGGGAGAGAGAGAGCGAGAGAGAGAGAGAGAGAGAGAGAGAGAGGGKGGKRGGGRGGGRGGGRGGGRGGGRGGGAGGGATGGGGAGAGGGAGGACTTCATGAAACCGCATAAACGTGGGATTCACCGAGGTCGAGCATCCGCAGTCGAAGAATCGAAGCCGCGGTTAGTAATTTACGAGCGAGCCCGCGCTCGTAAATCTAACTGAGTGAAGTTGCATTACCCAATTCCATTTATCTCTTTGTAAAGATGCGGCCCCCCGTATGATTCCCCCGCGAGCTTTTATTCCCTTTTACATTTTCTGCAATCTATTTTTCGATTTGGCACGCAAACAAACATTACGCGCGATTTAAAGCTAAACCATTTGGCCATTAATTGATTCGGGCGAAATATTTTTGTCGCTGCCGTATGAAATAATGTGCTTTTAACGAATAACACAAACAGTAGGCGTTTAAAACGCCGCGCGTGTTACATTCTTTTAAAATCGCCGTCGCCCCGCCCCGCGCCGCGCCGCGCCGCGCCGCTTCAGGCGGCGCTGCTCCGTCTCGCCCGTTCCGGGCGAAATTAAAATAAAAACCGAGCGTATTTTAAATCCCGCAAAAATGCTTGATAACGCCGGCAAAATGCTCGCTACGTAACAATGCTCGTTATTAAAGTTTCATTATACGCGTATGATGTCGCAAACAAGTAAACAATTTAGAATATCGATTGCGCGAGCGTGGGTCAGCGCTCTAATGCGAGTTAACGAAATCTTGCGCGCGCGCGCTGATAAATCCGCACGCGCGAGTGACCCGCGCAAGGAGACACGCGGAATCCGCGATTACTCAGCGATTACGGCCGATCGCGCGTGCCGATCGCGCGCGCGCGCGCGCGCGACAACGATACACGTGTACGCTCGAGCGGGATCGGTGGAAAGCTGGAAAAGCGCATGGCGCTTTTCCGATGACAATCAGACCGCAGCGACCGCCGACGGGATCCCGTCCGCGTTCCGCCACGCCCAATAAAAGCCCCGCTCTCTCCCGCCCCCCCTTTCTCCCTCTCTCTCTCTCTCTCTCTCTCTCTCTGTCACTTCTGCGCTTTCCACCCCTATCCGTCCGTCCCTTCGAAACCATCTCGTCGAGCGGCCTAATAAATCCGACAGACGGGATTGGCGTGCGCTATCAATTAAAAATGATGAAACCGAACGGCGCGGACGCGCTCGCTCGCTCGCTCGTTCGCGGCGCGGCGCGCCGCGAGCTGAAGCTGATTCCGCAACCGCCTTCTCCGCTCGGGCGTAATAAGCTTAAGCGATTAGGTATACCTCGGCGGAAGTGAAGACAGGGAGGGGTGACGCGGTACCGCGTGAGACGGCGAGGGGATGAAAGTAAAACGAGGAAAAGACAGAGGGAGAGATGGAGGATGGGGAGCGAGCGGGCGGGTGGGAAGAAAATTGGAAAAAGTGCCGCGTGCGCGGGAGGAACGAAGACCGGGTGGCCGCGCGAGCCGGCAGCTCGGCGGCTTTTAAACGCAATTTAAATTTTTAATTGCGAGTCCACCGCCGCTGAAGAACGACGCTTCCGCCGGCGGGGCTCCGCGCCGCGTCTCGTCACGCGCCTCGGCCAAGAATTCTCGGTCTCGAATTACCGCGCTGATCGTAAGATCAGCGAAGCGGCTGAACGCGTGCTCTCGCAGCATGTGAACGGAAAACTGAAAGAGCGATCAGTCTAAGTGCTGTGTTTACATTCTCTTTCTCTCTCTTTCGCGTTACGTTCGTTACGCTACTCATGTCTCAAGCGATTGCCTTCAGTTAGAGCATTCAGTTTTCTAAGAATTCTATTGACACGTTATCGTAGTTACGAGATCCATAAAACTCCGTTCTGCGGAGTAATAAACATTGGTAACGATGATGCAATAAAAGAAATTTATAAAGAGAGAGACAGAGTGAGATATGCAAAGTTCAAAGTTTATTTTATAATATCAATTTTCCTTTGTTTTCGCGAATACGTCAAATCGTTTACGTTATCTATACGCTACTTTTATTACTCGATACAGTTTGCCCGATGTAGTTCGAGACACGAACTGCAGCAGCGAAGCAAAGTGCATCGTGCATACTTCAGCTGTGTTGATCGCCGTTACGATTTATAGATCGCGATTAGCACGGTCGCGTGATCTTTGTACATTCAGCGTTACGGCAACCTTTGACGAGATCTCAGCTCGGGGTCGTGTACCGAATGGCCAGCCGATTTTATGCAACGCGACGACGATGGCGACGACGCCGTGGGTCAGAATTCGACAAGGCGAGATTCGAGAGATTTCGCGTACGAGGCTGCAAAAGTACGAAGCTGTTTATTATATTTTATTTTTACTCGGCGGCGCGGAGACGGGATTTCTGTCAATACGTAGAGAGAGAGAGAGAGAGAGAGAGAGAGAGAGAGAGAGAGAGAGAGAGAGAGAATTCTTCCCAGAGGTAATTTTGCATCAAGAATTCCTGGCGTGTTCTTGAAGCGTTGCCGAAAATCGTTGGACTGTTATTCTCGAAATAACAGTCATCTGGCAATATAAATTCATCATGATTCTTACATCTCATTTCCAATTAAAAAATTTCATTCCTTTTAACGTAAATAATTTGCTCTATCTTGTCAGATTACTGTCGGATTGATTATTATAATAATTCCATTATTAATACTCGTAATTAATTTCTTTTTATCAGGAGGAATTATAATAAACTATGAAAAAATATTCCCATTTGGATGCGGATTTGATCCATTATCTCTCAGACGTCTTTCATCTAGAATCCAGGTCTTTCTTCTTTTCTTAATTCGAATAATTTTTCTTATTTTTGATACTTATTTTTGAAATCATCTTGCCAATCCTCTTAATTATTTCAACTTTCTCTCCTTCTCGCCACTAATTATTGTAACAACTATATTATTCATATTTATCCTTTCACTTGGACTACATCTTAAATACTTGGAAAATTCCTTGAGTTTTGAAGTTTTGAATAAAAACACCTAATTAATCAATGATTCAGTAATCCATCGTAATCCTTAAAGTGCCACAGACATACATTTCAAGTGGGCCATGCGTTTTTGATGAAAATCTCACGCCGCGATTGGCAATTGCTTGGTCATCGCCGGAAAATAATTAGATCAATCGTCGCTCCAATTTGACGACCGAGAGTTCTCATAAGCGAATGCATTCTTAAAAGTTATCTCAGACATGACCGTAACGTAACGCGATCGTAACGTTTCACGCAATTGCGTGAAATGCGGGAAATGTTTCATATTTTGCGTCACACGTGCGTGCCGTTCGCGTCGATAGCGATCATCGGTCTCTGTTTGCGTTCCGCGGCTTTGTATACATACATAAGACTTTCTTAGATGGCTTTCCCGGTCATAATAGGCATAAAGTCAATGTAAATATACGCACGTGAACACAGCATAAAGTCAAATCGCGAATGGCGAACGTGTGTCGCGAGGAAATTGTTGCTCGCGCGCGGATCGCCTCGCATTCTCATTATGGCATATCCGAGCGAAACGATAATTGCGTTGCGTTGCGATAATTGCAACGTACTTTTGCGCTACCTCTTCGGGATCGAGATCCCGTTGCGTTGCGTTGCGAGAGCAGAGATCGCGGGCTCTTTCAACATCGTGCTCAGTCCAGCGGAATAATAATCCAGCGTGGCAGCTCGTCGCGCGCTTCATTGCTCCGTGTCTTATTATCGGAACACGATGATTTCTCGAAGCAACGAGAGACTCATTCCCTCCTCCATTCTCCCTTCGACCCCCTCCCCCCGCGTCCTCACCCGCGCGATCGCGTAATATCGGATCGCGGAGCAATCCGCGCGAGGCGAATCTCGCGGTAGCGCGAGGCCCGCGTGTATGATAATTGCTTCATACCGCTTTTAACGTGCTGCCGCGCTTTATCACTCGTAAGAAAGAGCTAAAACTGCGCGCTGCAATTATTTATGCCTGCTTGTTCCGCCGGCGTGCTTATCTCGGTGCGGCGTAAACTGGCCGTTAATTGCGACACCGGCTCCCTTAATGGACGAACGGACGCCCGTGCCTCGGCTATTTCCAAATCACGGCGCTTACTTTTTTAAGTGACGCCCGTAATCCACTTAAGGCCCGCGGCGGTAATCCCGACGTTTCTGGCATTGCGTGCCTAATGGTAACCCTAACGAGCCAAATGGCCACGACACCGGGAATTAGTACAGCCGGCCCGCCGATAAAGCCCTAATTGCAATCGACGCATAATCTTGACCATCGCTGGCGGGCGGGGGGRGGGGGCGAGGGGGCCACCTCGGTAATGGAAACTTAAGGCGAGCGGCCCGGTAAAAATCAATTCCGCCGTATTCGAGACGGTAGGAGAGAAAGCAGGTGCTCGCAAAGCCGCCGCTCGGGTTATTATCCCAAGCTCGTTGCGCCCCGACAGAGACAGAGACAGAGAGAGAGAGAGAGAGAGAGAGAGAGAGAGAGAGAGAGAGAGAGAGAGGGAGAGAGAGGGAGAGAGCTCCGCCCAACGGTGTAACAAGGTGGCTAAGATCTTCTTACCGAGAGCTCCCTTCTCCCCTTCCCGCCGTTCCCTGCCCGTTGCGCTTTCATCTCTCCTTACTGGAAAAAATCATGTTTATCCGCGAGGATAGAATTATCGGATCCAGTCCGTATCCGATTGCCGTTTCCACGCGTCGAGAGACGAGCACGGAGCACAAGCACGATTACGGATTACGGCGCGAAGATGTCATTTAGCGATGATCCCGCGTTGCCGTTTAATTATGCGCGTTTAATTGTGCGTTCCCGAGCAGTCACGCGAGTCTCCGCCGGAGCATCGCGGCGTTTTTCGAGACAAACGGATAAACGTAATTGAACAAAGCACTTGGGGATTACGGGCCGCCGCACCCCCTCCCTCCCCTTCTCCGGTTTCGGGTTATGATTGCGGGTCGAAGGAGAGCCGCCGAGGAACCACCGCGCGTAGTTGCGGCACTGGCAAGCGTTCCCCCGGGAGCCTAATCGATGCGTCGTCGCACGCGACTGCGTGCTTTTATCGCTGTCACGCACATAATTAATTTAATTTAGTCTAATACATCGAGCCAGCGCGCCAGGCAGCGATTGCCGCTCCGATTGTTTGCACGGAAACGCCAACCTGGTTCGCCGGACACGGCATTCGTATCCGTCAAATTTCGCTCGCGGAGAAATAAATCAGCCGTTCGTGTCGCGCGTACGCGCCAAACTGTCGTAGAAAGAGGCTCCATCCAGGCCGGGTCTTGCTTCGCGTGTCTCTCAGTCCCGGCAAAAGTAACGCTGAACTGATTCGAAAATATAGCGTTATCCTTTTTGTCTCCTTGGAAGTAGAAACAATTGGAATGGTATCGCGATAGATGACAGCCGAACATTTCAGGCACTATACTTACGCTGTTATTTATATTTAGCATGCAGCGAAAGAGGGGATATACACGGATCGCATACAAGCATGAGCAAATTGTTGCTTGATGGAATAAATAAGAGATGATAAAGAAGAGATGACTGATTTATTCACGACGTTTGATCCCAAACGCGGAAAATCGCCGCGGCTTCTCGACTTAACGACAGGAATATCCTGGACGATATTTTCTACAGCGGGATGAAACGCTATTCTCCGCGACGGATTATGGAACGAGGGACCCCGTTACATCCGGGCTGCCAAAGTGCTGCTCGGAGAAAGCAGATTCTCCTGATCTCGCTTAGGAACGTGTATCGGCCCGTTAGATCTCTCCGATCCGATTCGTCAAGCCGAATCGTCCCGTTTACGGCCCGTTCTCGACGATGCGTCGCCTCGGCATCACCTTGTTGCATTGTCGAGATTTCTGGAAGAAACGCGAGCGAAGCGCTACTCGCTGCGACTCACCTGAACGCGAACTTCCGGCAGGTTGACCTTCATGGCGAGCTCTTCCCTGGAGTAGACGTCCGGGTAATGGGATTTCTCGAACGCCCGCTCGAGCTCGTGCAATTGGTAGGTCGTGAAGGTGGTCCGGTTGCGGCGGTGCTTCTTCTTGCCCCCGTTGCCGTTTATGTCATCCCCGCAACCCGCGCCGAGCTCCTCGTCGCTGCCGCCGCCGGTGGAGTTGCAGCTGTTCTCACCTGGGGAGAGAGAGAAGAGCCGCGCGGGAGCGGCGGCGAGGGTGGCGATCAGGTCTCTCCTCGGAAACGGTCGTTATACGGGGGTAATAGGGGCGGTAATGGTGATCGATTTATCCGTAGTCGCAGCTATTACCCCCATTACCCGCGCATAATAGTAGCTATTAGAAGTGCCGCATCACCCGGAACCGACCGCACGCTGGAGAACGCGCGCGCGCGCGCGCGGCATGCGTGAGCGCGCGTCAGATTCCTTCGGCCGCTTTTCCATCTCCCGTGGATGACACACACACAGAGAGAGAGAGAGAGAGAGAGAGAGAGAGAGAGAGAGAGAGAGAAGAAGGAGGGGGAAACGGTGAGGATTAATTAGAGTATTCGACGTTTAGCGCGCTCGACGATTACGGTTGCGGTTCGACGAACCGCGACAGCGCGCGCAAAACATCGATTGTACGTCTCGACGTGGATGCGGCGGTCCAGCAATCTCGCGGAAGAAGCTCACGACGATAAGACGCGCGCGTTTCCGGATAAAAATAAAAGAACGGGATGCGCGGCGCATTATTTAATCGGCGTTATTGCCGAATGATAATGGCAAACAGCACGGCGAATAGATTACATTAGCAATCTCCCTTACTCGTGTTCGTTGACAATTTTCAGAGAGCATCTCTTATGCATTCGTCTGATAATATCGTGGAGTCTGTCTGTCTGCTCGCGAGGATAAAACTGCCAATAAATATTGTTAGATTCTAACGAACGTGCGAAGCGAACGTGAGATTTTAGAGATGCCCCTAATGATCATTTCGATATCAGTCTGTCTCATTTGGATCTCTCAAACGTTCTTCGAGACATGTCGATAACTTAGGAAACGACGAAGATGACGGATAACATGTATGCGTTATACATGCGTTCGGCCGGAGGGAGCTAAAAGTAACCAAAGCGAGCAAAATTTTATCCAAACCTTCCTCCCCTCTCAGTTTCATCCCTTTAGCCAAGCTCGCGCGTGCGCGTTCGGGACCGAAGAACCGGACAAGCACAGATAACTGAGCATTCGAAATCGTTAATCGGCGAGCGATTAACGTCAAGCGGAAACTATTAACCCGATCTCGATAATCGCGGAGTTATCTCCGCGAATTAATTTCAGCTCGATGACTGTCACGTCCGCGCGTTGCAAGCGCCCGTTGCAGCGGCGATAGAATTTAATCGCGGGATGAACGAGAGCATCGGCGGTAAGTGTGCGCCGGCACGCACCGTTTCGTTTCCTCCCCTCCCGCCCTCCCGCACCCTTCTACCGTTCCTTTTTCACCGCTGCATTCGCGTATAAGCGGATTCCATCGTTTCACCGGCGCGCTTATCCGGTGCGCTTTATTAAGGCGACGGCGACATCGTCGCGTCAACGTTATCGCCGTTAACGTAAAAGAGCAACGCGACGGGATGGACGTCGCGGATTTGCCCCGCTGCCGAAACGATCACGCGATCATTTTCATTGTAAACAGCGGCCGCCCGAGGTCCGCGCACTCCGACGTCGTCCATTTGTTAGAAAGGTTCCGCGGTGTTTCGTGCCCGCTATTTCGGTCGAGGTCTAATCGATTCAAGCGCGGGATTAATTGTCCGACCGACTGCGATACACGCCGTGCCGGGGCACGCGCTCGCGCGTGTTGCTTGATTGTTTCACTGTCAAAGGTGCGCACAGGTGTGCTCTCGTTGCACGCAACGGGAAGATCTACGACGACGGCGCGCGATAATATAAATCCTCTCGATATGACGTCGCACGTCCGTTTCCGAAACGGATGCGTCAGTTTAATCGAACGCAACCGCATTGAACGTGAACAGCGATGGCTTGCGCGCGAGATGCTCAGATAGCGAATGCAAATGCTTCGTTGAAGGAGGAGTTCCTTCCCTCCTTTTCGGATGAAGGAACGCCGATTACGCCGATTCGCAGTCGGCGAATATCTGCGATTATCTGCCGTCTCTCTCTTCCGTTGCCGCTTCTTTGATATTTCATCGGCCAACGTTCGATCTTGCGTCGAAATTTTTGCTCCGATCATTACGCGTTTCTCGATTATCCTCCTAACGAGTGTTGCGAGGAATCAGTCATCACGCTCTGCTCGGTTTGCCAGACCATTCGGTCCCTTTGGAGACAATGGATTTGCTAGCGTAGCTATAAATTACAGCTTCCTCGCAAACTACGCGATCGCGAGACCGTGCAATTTCGTGGATTAAATCGTTAAGGGAGTAATCGCCGGGTAATTTTCGGGCACTTTGCGTCGCCGCGGGAGAACTCGTGGCGCCTCCATTACGTTATTTCTTTCTGCGCGAATTACGTGTTTCGTGGTATCGATGATTCCAATCACGATTTGCACTGCTTTCATCACTCCAGCTGCGACGATCGAATGAGCAATTAAGCGTTCTCGCGACGTCCCCGTGCATCAAATCGTCAAATAAACATAGAACAATGAAAGGCAAAGATCAGACAACACTTTCCCCTCTCAGTCCGGGACAATTCAAATTGCACGAGGCGTTAAAAGCGTGTTGCTTCGATTCGATGCGATATTGGCAAAAGTTAGAAATTAACTGTCACCCGTGAGAATCCACGTAACGAGCAAGATATTGACGCTTTTAACGAGCTTTACCTAGATCCAGAGCGCACCATTAGAGACGACAATCCAGACAATCCTAATTTTCCATTCGTTCCCCATTCTGCTAAGATTAATACGACTTACAACGTTGCACAACGTCACAGCTACCGGCGTCGCGCACCGGGCGAACTATTACGCGATCATTTTCCCTGCAAATTACATCCATCCCCAGTGCTGCGGTTACTCGTCAACGAACGCCCGATCAAACCTCGCATTATTCCCGTCCCGAGTGTAATATCGTCCAAGAAACCGAACAGCGCCACCGACGAAGAGATTGATCCTGCGGGACCGCGGGAGCAAATAGGTATTTTCCACCCGTGCACCCTCTGCCCTCTCCCTTCCTTTCCAATCCCAGGACCGCCCTTCCACC
>JAHMML010000009.1:2199175-2291675 GCA_020341155.1 Eciton burchellii
GTCGGTCTCCCGGTCTCACCCCGTGGATTCATCCACGCCGACGTGGCGGCCGGAGAGAGTTCCTCACTCGGATAGTCTCGCGCCTGAGAAGTTTGCGCGACACGCGCGAGATGTGCTCCCGTTACACCCGCGTAATTAACTTTCTCCCGCGTCGCGCGCAGCGCGGCGCGTTAAATCGAAGGGGGATAGATAATCAGGCAGGTCAATGGCGGCATTTCCGCGCGCACTTGCGCCGAGCGCGCGCAGCAGCCGCCAGCCGAGGCACGGCATGCATCTGCCCGCGCGTGAACCGCGCACACACGCATATCGCACGCACCCACACGCGCCGACATATTCCGCCATATAGCTTCTTCGCTATACAGAGAGAGAGAGAGAGAGAGAGAGAGAGAGAAGCTTTGCTCGACGCTAACCAACAGCCTAATAACCTTGCCTTGGCTGCTGATTGACGCGCGCTTGTACCGGCTAATTATCAACAACAATCAATAATAGCCCTCCCCCAAGGATGCTGACGCTACCGTCTCGTTCCAACGCACCCTCTCTGATTCTTTTCGCGACCCTATCGCGATTCTTCTACGCGCTGCCCTTTCGCGTATCTACGCGATGCTTCCTTACGTTGATTTTGGATTGCCTCTTTTTAGGGATTCTTCTTCTTCGAAGAAGAAGAGATGAATCGATACGGAAATCAAGAAATCGAGGAATCTTGGGAATCCCGACTGGGAATAACTTTCATCCGAGATCGCAGTCTCACATAGTCGTGAGGCAGAGATTGCAAATTGTTTGCGGATGCATCACGAGCCATGCAAGCGCGAGTCATTAATCAACTCGTCCGTCCTTCCGGGGAACCTGCAGCGTGCGTGCGTGCACGCCAGAAGTTTATTCGCCTGTATGAAAATTGAGGAGCGTCAGCCTGCCGACGTTCGAAGCAAATTTCACAGGGAACTGCACGTTCCTGACGTTTGGGATGAATTAAAAATCGGTTAGGATACAAGAAAACATCCAGGGAGCTGTCGCATCCAAATGCACCGCGTCGTTGATGCGTTACTCGGATTGACACGTGATAAATCTCGCGTGCAATCACGGGTCGCCCGTAACGAGAGCTCGGCATCGGCCGTAATCCTCGCCTTAATGCAATAATTCTTGGATACGGTGCAGAGACGAATAATTGCAACGTCAAAGGCTTGCTCGGCCGAGCAATTTCGGCTCAATCATTTATTTGCACATATCGCAAAATTAAAAGGGGCGGGGAATAAGTCCGAAACACCCCGGCGCGCGCCACGTCCCACGCTCAATATTGTTTGCGCGCGACGATTGCCCTCCGTACGGATATTCGCAGAAGCGGATTCCCTGTGATGCGGGGTAGGCGTATACACATCTGATTCGAATAACTGGATGCCCCGTGTGTATGTGCGCGGATACGTCTGCGCAATAATTGGTTTCGGTCGGGCCAGAGTAACCATCGTGATTAAATCCTACGAGGCAGGTGCAGGGTGGCGGAGAGCGCCGTCGCTCTTACCGGTTGCCGCCCCCGTTATATCGAGGATATACCGGGGTTATACGCGCGCGGAGCGTATCGTCGCGAGGGCGACCTGGATTTTCGTGGATTAAACGCGACACCGTGCCCGGAAAGTGAAAGCTTACGAGGTTATCCGCGAGGACCTCGAGGACACTCGCAATTGACCGGGAACGGTCAAGAGTTGGGGATGCTCTTTCTTGAGGGGGGAACAGGGAGAACAAGATCTCTCAGGGACTTGTCGTCTAGCGCGAATCGCGCGGTTTAGAGCTCGGAAAAGCAACCGTCTCCTGCGAATGCGATATCAAACTATCGACAGTAGCCGTAACGTCAAAGCGGCGACGTGGTCTCGTGGTGAAAACTGGACAAGAAGCTTACCCCTTCGGCTCTCCAGCGGCAAATTGTGAATGTCCCTGATTCGTATCGCAAATTTACATCGCGTTTATGTATCGCGGAAGAGAAAAAGAAAGGGGAACATACATATGCATGTGTGCGGGTATCGGGCAGCGAGCAAATGAATCCGTCTTAATGTAGATCCGGCATCAGAACGGCACGGCATTCGCCGCTCGTGTCACCGCCAAATCACATCAAGGGGGGAGCGTTAATTAACATAACTCTCCTTTCATGCATCGCCCGATACGAAATCCCTCGCTTATTGTGCTCGATGTGGCCCCGCGGGGCAACCGTGGCGTTTTACGTTGTCCCGCGAGATCTCATCGGCGCAAATAGAAACGTCCCGGCGAACAATTCCGTGACACTTGCGCCGCATGTCGGGGAAAGAAGAGGGATGATCCGGAGACGCAGTTGCGTCGGGTATTTTGCGTTCACGCGGCGAGAGATGGTATCGCGCGCGGATGCAAAGCGGTCCTAGTCGGTTCTAGCTACTTAAGAGATTGACACGGCGAGATAGTATAATGGACGGAGCGAGAGAAAGAGGTGATTCGTAGCCGCCCTCCGGACCGGCCGCCAGTCCTAATGGGCCAACACTGATCGCTGATAAATTTCCAAACGCCCTGGAGGCCTTTTGATTCTTCTCGGCGGCTTAATCGAGTTAAGGCGCCGCGCGATCGAGCGATTCAGCGGCGCGCTAATGCGCCGCGCGTCATGCCGGACACCGGCGAGTGATAGCACGCGCAACTCTGTCTGCGAATGCGATACAAAGTGATGATGAATCGAAACCGAGCTGACCGCGAGTGACCGCGAGATGCTGCCGTTCCAGCTGACGTGCCGTTGTCTGCTCAAGATGATTAAAATGGCGGCCGATAAGGCGCGATCCGCAGAGACATCGCTCGTAAGCTTCCGATCGCTCCTTATAATCGGCATCACATTTCGGCCAGCATCATCGACGACGAGAGACGGCCACTCAGTTTTGGCGAGGACTTTTCACGCGCCTCGCGCTGGATTCACGCGGGGGCACGTATGAAGGCTCCGGGGGCATAATTTATTGGCTACAATGTGGGAAAAAAGACTGGCCAAATGTAGAGCGGTAACTTTGACGGACAGCGCTGCTCGGCAAATATCCACGCAGCGCAGAATTCGCCATATCGAATATCTGGACAAATGAGTAGCGCGCACCGCGTCCGCGTGACGGGAATTAAAAAGTACTTTTTTTCCCCTCTCTCCCGACCCGGCTCTCGTTTGCCGGCGAGATCGTACGGGCAAATGGAACTTAAAAAAATCATCGTATCGGGCAACGTCAAAAGTTATGCATTGTTACGGGGCTTATTAAAACCGGCTTGCCCCGGGTAGTTGAGTTCGTTTTCCTGTTTGTAATGTAAACCACGTATATGTCCCAAAGCGTCCGTTTAATATATTTGCGAGCAAATGTCGCGGATGATGAATTAGAGGTAAACGAATTGATTCCAACAAATATACGTGCTTTCGGATCACTCACGGACGATGATATCAGACTGTCGGCCAAATTAATTAACGTCCCGTTGGCATTTGTCGGAGGAAAGCCGCGCGCCGCGCCGCGCCGCGCCGCGCCGCGCCGCGCCGCGATAWAAACGCGAAGCCGGTCAACCGCCAATCAAGTGTCAAGACTTGCGCGAACCGATGAACCCTCGCACTTTTTTAGACACTCGTAATCCGACGGCATCTCGCAATGACAATTCCTTTCTTTCTTTTCCCTTCTCTCCTCTCCCTTTTTCCAGCGCTCGTTAAGCGGCCGGCGGATTCTCCGCGCGAGGTTATACCGCGCGTAGAATACGCGCCGGGTTTTACGTTTCCGCCGCGAAATTCTGTAATTGCGAGAAACGACCGATAGTCAGCGCGAGGCAGCGACGAACGACGGAAATTGATGGACGGTGTGAAAATCGCACAGCGGATAGCGGGGGATATCGAGACGAAAGCAGGATAGATGCCCGATGATTTTGTAAACTCGACATTGCCGCGCGGGATATGGATATTAAAGCCGTGCCGCGTATTTAATTGAATTTCCTGCCCAATATTGACACGCCCGGCGCGCGGTATCCGTAATCAAAAACTAAATGCCCAAAATGATTAGTATTCCGATCCTTTGCTATTTTAGTTAACTCGCCTGAGCTAAGCTGACGTGATAGGCATCGTTGGCTACGACGATCGACGACCATACGAGTTCGATCACGATCATGCGTCGTCGTACTGCTTTGATCCGAGCGCGTTCCTCTCGGTAATCTCTCTCGTAACGATTGCGCGCGGATTTGAATGAAATTCCACATCGCGATCATGATTAAACCGAGATTTTTAGGCCTAAGGTAGCCTAATCGCTAATCACCGCGCTCGTTTTTACGAGGTTTTTGACGAGGAGTGGAGGAGTGGAATCGTCTACGTCTTTAGTTGACTTTATTTGCGAGTTAAATCGCAATGAGGTAACGAGAACGAGACGACTGAACGGCGCGCCTCGCGCCGCGACGATAATTCCTTCTGTCGAATCGATTATCATCTCCCTCGAGTCCGCTCGGCGGACAGAATTTCTACCGTGGAAAACGTGATTTCTTCGCGGATGCTGCTCGATATTCGATGCAGGATACACCACGCCGTCGTTTGTACTTAAGCACGGCTGTCGATTCGGAATCTAATTTCCTTGATCGGCGTGGGTGGAGAGACGGGGCCGAGAGACAAGGATAGGTGGTGCGCGGCGGAGGAAATAAGAGAAAGAGGAAAGGTATGCCGTCACACAGAGGGCTTAGCTCGCCGACCAAAGAGGATTACAGAATTTGTCTTCTCGTGGACCATCACCGGTGTGTCGTTTCTTTTTCTCTCTCCCTCTCTCTCTCTCTCTCTCTCTCTGCTCGTCCCGCTCCCTCTCATCCCGATCCCTCCAGTTTTTATCTCCGGAACGAAACGCAATGGCCACTTTGCGCGGCACAAAGTTTCGACGGAAATTTCTTCGTAAAAGCCACTGTCACCTGTCGCGCTCTTTAATCCGACGCACGTATCGATCCCTCGTGAGGTGTCTCCACCCGCGAGACGGCGCTCTTTTGCCAGGCGGAGACGCGGCGCGAACGAGTGTTTTTATTGCCGCTGCGTTCTCGAACGCAGCGGGATATTTAATGCCGGCCAATACCTCCCAAGCAAATTTAATTTATTTAAAGCACTGGAGTCGGATCATCGGGAGCTGTTAGTCGAGTTAATTGACGGGGAATTAATAACGCGACGGAGAAAGCGAAAGAACGAGAGAGAGAGAGAGAGAGAGAGAGAGAGAGAGAGAGGGAGAGAGAGGGAGGGGGRGGGGGGGRGGGGGACAAGCGAATTAACGAACTGGTTTCTGGTCGATATCTCCGCGCGGCGTGGTTTTTCTTCGCCGGATCGTAAGCGAGCGTAAGCGCGTTATCCCGCATCCTCGGGAGACCCGACCCCGTTATACCGTTATGTGCATTAAAACTCGCCAGTTTGTAATAAATTAAATTCCCGGGTGACCGATGGCGGCCGGTCGCGGATTAGTCGACGTGTTAACGTATAAACGTGTTAACATAAGGACGGATAGGTAAATCATTTTGTTAGGTAAGTGCGGCTTCGTGAATTACGCTCGAATCGAGCCCCTCCCTCCTCCTTCCCTCGCCCCCTTCCCCTCCCTCCCACGCCCCCCCCGTCCCCTGCTCGTTACAACGCGCTGGTGTAATCAGCTGTTTATGGGAGAGCAGAGAGTGAGAGCGCGCGTTTGATCTTCGGCGAGATCGGGTCTGTCGATTATTCGCGCACCGGTGTCGAATTATTAACTCGCTTGGCGAGCGAGCGCGCGTTTCCCCAACAGCGCTCGGGATCGGGTTCTCAAGTTGTCATCGGGCTCTCGTCGCAGGGATAGAGTTCCCAAATGGGGTCAACGTCAACGCGTTGCATCGCGTCGCGTCGCGAGAACTCGAGAAAGCGTTCCGCGAGGAACGCACACCGCATACGGAGGCTTTAGAAAGCCGGCGTAAAAATTTCGCGAAGAAATGTTCGCAAGAAACCTGAAATGCGAAAGAGCAAAGTATTTGGAGCAGAGGATTCGTTGCGATGATTAATTTGCTATCGATACTGTCGATACTGCGATACTACGTCGATTCGCCGCGGGAAGAGAAATAAATCATCGATCGAGGATAACCCGGCGTCGTGTTATCTCTCCTAACTCTCGAACAGGGAGTCTTCCACGTGCGTCAATCTCGCTGCTGACTCGTTTTACTTTCCCCTAATCTATTTTCCACGACACTCGGCGTCCGGTTAATCCCCGTCACGCCGGATGATCGACACTCGCGTAATCGCGCGACCGCGACGCCGTTACAGGTGGACCGGCGAAAAATCTCCCGATTTTTCGATATTTTCGTGCGTCGATCCGGCGATCCCCGGCGGGGTCGAAAGTGCAATTACGCGCGCGCACGGCGACAGCAATCTTTCACGCCATGTCGCTAACCTATCCTGCCTTCGTTCGTTCTTTTTGACGAAATCCGCGCGCCCTTCGGCCGCGTGCGACTTTCGGGCGTCGCTCGCCGGATGCATGTGCCGCGCAAGATGAATAGGGGTGGCGGAGCTGGTGGTAATGGTGGAAGAAGGCAAACGGGGAGAAACGGGGCTTATTCTGTTTACGTTCCTTTCGCGTGGCTTATGGCTCGTGACAGCGCGCGGGGCCTTCGTTGTAATAGTTAGTAATCAACGGAGGGGGAGGGAGCGGCCCCCTCGTTATCGTTACTAGTTAATAATTTAATTGTTCGGTGGCGTGCGGGCTTTATTGGGATATCTCTGCCGACATCGCGTCGTGCGTGTTCCGCGCGTGAGCGCGGCTATACGTCTCTCTCTCTCTCTCTCTCTCTCTCTCTCTCTCTCTCTCTCTCTCTCTCTCTCTCTCTGTATGCTACTTTATGAGCTGCGATCGAAAGGCCATGAGCTCGCGAGCGCGCGATGTGCGCACGTGCACGTGCGCACACATATTCACGCACGTCTAACGGAGTGACTGACGGCACGCACGCGTACACGCGCACGCGTGCACGTATGCGCGCGTACAAGGAGCGCGCGCGGGCCGAATTATCCAGGCGTCAATATTAATCGTGGTAATGACGTACCGATTGCTAATCGCTGCACAAATTACGCCAATAGCGCACCGCGAGCGTCTATACTTCCTCCATATCCATCCCTATATTTACCTGCATCCTTCATCCTTTCTCTCTCTCCTCCTCTTTCTCTCTCTCTCTCTCTCTCTCTCTCTCTCTCTCTCTCTCTCTCTCTCTCTCTCTCTCTCTCCCTGTCTGTCTGCCTGCCTTCAGCACGGTCGTACAGCTCTGTACATGCCGACTTCCGTCTCGGCGCAGACGACTATCGATCACGAGCCGCCTCGCTAGCGAGATAGATTCCGCGATGCCCGGCGAGGTGCGATTGATCGGCGACACTCGCGCGCCAATTAGCACCCGCGAGCTTTGATCCGCCGACTAATCCGGTTAATCCGAAGCGCTCTGTCTCGAGGAAGAAGCGCGCCCACGCGCGGATTGTCGCCGAAATCCGCCGAAATCAGCGAAATTTCGGACACGCGGCTTATCGAGCCAACGGGGTGGCCGTCCTTGTCGCGCTGCCTCGAAAAGCCGCGGCAGGAATCGTCGGACGGAATTTCCGTGACGGTCGTCCCGGTCGTCACTTCTGCTCCGCGTGTCGTTTGCATTCATTATCGAGAAAACGCGTCTCCATCGTCGCTCGCGATCGGTGCGATTGAGTTAAGTGGCGAGTACGACGGGGACGAAACGAGTGGAGGGCAGCGATTACGTTCTCGACACACTCCTATCGCTGCGTGACCGTGCCTCGGCCTCCCCCTCCCCCTCGCTTGGGAGGCGGGGAGGTAAAAGTGCGAAAAGTTCGCTGCCGAAAAGCGACCGGCAATAAATGGATATGGAATTACACGTAATCGCCGATGTCGCCCCGCACCCCGCGGCTCGTGCAGCCGCGTGTTGTCACGCGATCGAAATTGCTCCCCCTAACAAAGCGCTTTTACGTGAGGCGCTCCGGCGCGACGCCCTCGCCTTCCGTTTTGCGCAATAGTCCCGTATTCTTGTGATGTAGACATTACCGCAATGACATTACGCAACGTGCCACTCGTCGTGGATTCTGGATTTTCGGATCGGCGCCGAAATTCCGTGAGCCCCAAAATGCCCCCAAGATTCCAGATCCCTCGGGCGTGCGCTTAAGCTCGGGAACGAAAATCATATCGAGCAACTGAAAACGGCAGGCAAAGTGATCAAATCTGCGTTTGTTTGTCGGAATTCTCAGATTCTATTTTTGAATAGAGAGAGAGAGAGAGAGAGAGAGAGAGAGAGAGAGAGAGAGAGAGAGGGAGAGGCGGCGCGAGGGAGAGATGTACACGCTGAGATGCGAAGCGCCGTAAGCGAATATTGATTCGCGTGTTCCCGACTGTAAAATGCAGATGTTGCATTTTAAGTTGCGGTTGCACAGCTGATGATAAGGTGTGGGTAGGTCGTATATCAGAGCTCGCTATCAGATTAGCGTCAATTTAGCGGTAAAGGGCAGCTCGTAAATGTTTCCTACATGCTCGGATCAGGTGAAACGATATAATGCACACGGACACACGCGCGCGCGCGTGCGCGCGCTCAATAAGTAATGAAATTGTGATAACGCGAGTGATATCGGCGTGACGAAAATACGACGAGTCTTTCGCGAGGGAAAATGTAGGATAATGATATTTTTCTCTTTCTTCTTCTTCTTCTTTCTTTTTTTTTTTTTTTTTTCTCTTTTACTCGCCACGCGAAATAATCGCAGCGAGCAACGGCGGATGCGCGCGATGCCGCGTATTATTCGCGATTTATTCGCGCTTACATCGCGGAATAATCGAGAGCGGCTCTCGCAACGCTAACCCGCTATCAATTTCTCTCCACGTTCGCGCGTCGCGATTCTGATTCTTACGCAATTACGCGTAGGTTTGATTTCCTCACGCTTGAGACTCTCCGTTTGCCGAGTTTGCGCCTTGCGTTAATCCGATTCGATTGCAAGCGGATCGAGCGAGCGCCGAATCGGATTTGATCGCGCGCGCGATCATAGCTCGTTCCGCTTAAGAATATACAAACGGCACGCCTGCCGCGAAACTTGCCGCCGGATAATTTCTAGTGGCAATTTATCGTAATTAGCATGAGTATTATCAGTCGTGCGTACGATTAATCGCGGCTGCGCGCCGCGCGGCAAGATGACTCGGTATCGGGAATTGAATTAGATGGAATAATTACAAAACTTGCGAGGCAGATGATGAAATTACGAAGCGGAAAGTTAACGACGTTAGCGACGGCGTTAAAAGGAATTAGACACAGTCACCGTCGTGACACGACGAGGAATTAATTCCGAGTGTATTAACGTCGCGCGTACGCGGCGCGATTGATTTCGCCCGCCGAACGCGATTCCGCATTCGTCCGGCTAATAACGCATCGTTTAATTGGCTTATCCTGCCATTATTCATCTTACACGTTCCACCTTGTCCGTCGCATCAGCCGCAAAGAACGTAAAAGCGAAGAATTATTCGCGTATTCCTCGATTTGCACAACGATGAACGCCTCGTTTCCAGAAGCAATAATCGCGCGGTTTCGCGATAGCTGGGGTTGTAAAAAAAATGAGCTTTTGGAAAGATCGCCAAACTAGCCATTTGCCCGAAAATCTACCGAAATACAAATCGCCAGCTCGATTTGGTAACGAGGTATTCCGAGGTAGGGATAATTCCGGGTCTTGCCGTTTGCGAGCGCGTTTCCACAATTCCGCGGAGAAGAAAATGCCAATTTTGTCGGGTGCCGGCGTTATTATTGGTGAAATAAAATAAATTATTGATTATCGACACTACCATCAGTTGCACGTGTTGCCTAAAAGTTGCATGCGAGTTCGATAAGCGTGACATCACGGCGCCGATACTCGTTCGCGCGATCGCGAATCGATACGCAACGAATCGAAAGCGGCGGTCGAGCCGTTCGGCCGTCCACCTGCGGAGTTTCGGTTCGCGCCAGGCAAGCAGGCTTTATTTTAAGGGATTGCCCGCGGCAGGCGGGAGGAAAGAGAGACAGCGCGTGACAAACACTGCGAAATCACAACGTGGCATGGTGACACGTGTACAAATAAGCGCGTATCGCGCTCGCGCTCGCACGTCGCGACGACGCATCATTCGTTATTCCGGCGAGTTAATTTCGATCAATCGCAACCGCGCGCGCACAGTAGACCAGCCGATCCCCGTCGCGGATAACAGACCTGTTAGCCCCGTGTTAAGACTACTAAGAGAGCGGTCGACGAGGTGGAGCGAGGTAAAGCGGGCTGAAAGAGACGAGACGAGGCAGGCACGATCCATTAGTAGGCACGTCAATTCGCCTCTTAAGAAGCGACTTAAAGCCGCTTCCACCTATCTCTCGTTTCTCTCCCTTTTTTCCCTCTCTCTCTCTCTTCCTTTCCTTTATATATATATATATATATATATATATATATATATATATATATGTATTATATATATATATACATGTATCTTTGTCTTGTATGCACTGTTTCTTTGCGCTTCTCTTCCACTTATTAGTGGCGGCTAAAACCCCTCCCCCTCCTGGTTTTTTTCTTTCTCCTCGCGCGCACGGTATCATAATTAATGATAATTCGATTAGCGGGACAAGATTGGGTCTCGGCTAAGCAGCCTCCGTCCTTTTCCCGGTCTCTCTCTCTCTCTCTCTCTCTCTCTCTCTCTCTCTCTCTCTCTCGCGCGCGCGCGCGCGCGCGCGCGATTGATCCAGCCTTCTGCTCCCCTCGCTCGCATAGTTTCCTTCGAGAACGATCAACGTGGATCGCCGACAACGAATAAAGCCGACAATTAATCCCGCGTCGAACATATCAGACTTGACAGGCCTATTCGAGCTCGTTATAGTTCCCGAGCAAGTTCGAATGCGCGAGCGAGTTTGCGCGCGGTTCGCGCTTCGCCAATTTGACCATCATCCCTCAACAAGACGCGCCCATTCGCCCTCATGTCGTTTACCGGCGACGCTGCGCGCCTCCGATACCGGCTGCTTGCTAATTTTTTTCACACGGTGCCCAGCCAATAATGGCAGCGCCGGCACAAAATTGTTTTGTCGATTCCGACCCTTCCGCCGAAAGTGTTGCGTCGATAACTCGCGCTCTCGCCCTGCGGAGCGAGCGCGGTGTGCGCGCACTTTTCCGAATGACACGAACGACAGTTCGCGGGCAGCGCAGCCGAGCCGAGACGGAAGTGTCCCTCGAAACAGGAATTATCGGATATGCGTTCCCATCGACCGCCTCGGTCGCGTGTAACCGGCCGCTGCGAGTCGGCCGCTCGGCTCGGTTTCCTCAATTCGCCTCGATCCGATTCCGGAATTAAGCGCGCCTCCGGCTTGAGAAACACTTGGTCGCGGCAGTAACGATTTTACGACAGCAACGTGCGATCATTAATGACCAGTTTGCCGTGAACGCGCGCGGAATGCACGACGGCGATGCTCGGACGGATGTCCGAGCGCGATAATTTTCCAGTGATAAGGTCAATCGCCGCCATTTAATCGGGCTGTGAATAATTGCTCGATCAATATAAACCGGCGGTTCACGTGGCGGTTTCATAATAGATTTCGTACAAATTCATCGCATCGACGTTCAGCTCGACGTTTGCCGCGTGCCTCTCCCGCCTCCAAATCGCTTTTCTTATATTTTCTCCTCGGCTTAGCGGCGGTCATACATCAATCAAGCGCGACACCGCGGATAATTAGTCGAAACTCGATTAAGCCGCGTTACACTGGCCGCGTAACGCGGCTGGCCAGACGAACTAGCAAAGCTAACGCGCCGCTCGATCGCGTCTGTCCGTCCGGATGCAGGATGCAAGATTCAATGAACGCAGACAGACAGCGAAGCGGTTCGGTCTGCTAATCGAGTTAATTCGTAAACGCGAGAAAAAAAATGATCACGCCGGAAAACCGGCCTCGAACGGAAACTCGGTTCGATATTTCTCTCTCTCTCTCTCTCTCTCTCTCTCTCTCTCTCTCTCTCTCTCTCTCTCTCTCTCTCTCTCTCTCTCTCTCTTTCATCAGCGCTAATGAGCGCGCCATCGATTTCTCGTTTCGGGGCAGTGATGCCACGGATTTATGTCGAAATGTACGCTCGATTGGAACCGCTCTGCCTTGTCCTTAAAATATCTACGCAACGATCGAACGATTTTTTCCAGGAATCTCGTAATAATTCGGAAGGAACCGGGAAAATGGATGAATGATAAACTAGTTATAAAACGCGCGGCAACAAGCTCCTCTTAATGACGGAGCGCGATACTAAAAGGGTGATTAATGACGTGTAATGACTAATAAACCGCAGGCAGCAACGACGGTGAAGGAAAATAATTGGATGGAACGAATGAGGCCGAAGTTGCTTCGTTAATGGGCTTCGAAAGACCGCCAAGGTTTGTTTCGCGACTTGGAGATTGGTGTCTCGCGTTTCATACGCAATTCCATGGAAAGCCTCCCTAAAAATCCGGCGCGGGATGATTCCCACATGAATTAGTCCGACGGATGGAAACAGACGCGAGATTCGGCAAATTCCGCGTCCGTTTTAAAGAATTTTTGATAACGTGAGATCAAGAGACGAGCATGCTGAAAATTCACGAAAGAAATAATAAATATTATCCTTTTTTTTTTCGTCTACTCTCCGCACGACGGATTATCGAAAAAACGGGGCAAAGATATCACGCTGACAGAAGGGGAGACAGAATATTTATGTAACTTGCAAATGCTACGAAGGGATGAATTGTGCTTTTTGTGTTTTTGCTAAATCGACTGAGAAATTCCAACATATTGCGGAATGCGTGCACATTGCGCTACGCGCGAATTTGATTTTGGATTCCGGCAAATTTTTCCGCGGATTCTCCGAAAATTAACGTTTCGAGAATTTAATCGAGGCAGCATTTAGTAAATTCTTAACCACGTTTTCGAAATTTAGCAACGTATCAAAAGTTCCCGTTAGCGATTCAAGAGCAGCGTCTTAAGCGTTAGAAAATAAAACGGTCGCTTAACAGAGCGATTTTCTTGTGAGGAGAGTTTTGCCGTAGGAAAATTTTATTGTTAGTTATACTCAGGGAGGCGTGGAACGTTCAGTTTTGTACAACTAAACAGGATTGGTACCGGTGTTCTCCTGCGTGTCGCGACTGGTGTCCTCCATTTCCTGATGAGTCCTTTTATGGCTGGCCAATCCGAGGATCGCATCGATGCTGTGTCTCGGGGTGCTGCTGGTCGGCTTCGGCAGGACGATGTCCTGACTGTTCTGGGACGCTGTGTCGACGAGCTGCTGAGAATCCATCGTCGGAAACTCGTACTCGGTGGGCTCCTCTTCGCCGAGATCGCTGCGAGTTTGATCACTATTCTCGCTGGAAGATCACGCGGACTCTGAAAGTCTCCCGGACTCTGCGGATGCACTAGAGTTCGTTGATCACGCGACGGAACCCTCTGGCACACGTGTCCCTCACCGTAAAGTGCATTTCGGACGAGATCGCGCACACTGTTCAGATAATGGACCGGTCTCGGATCGATGATCGAGTGTCTATGAGATCGCGACACACTCGACCCAAGATACTTATGCTGATGGACTTTTAGACTTTCTTCTCACTATGTCAACTGTTGGGGAATTGTTCAATCCATGTCAAACGTTTAACGGAATCATTGGAATAGCCCGGAATTGAATTGGTGCCTCAGACACGTCCAGCGTCTCGACCTGTCACGCGAGACTGAACGCAACTGATTCAGTGCATGAGGCCGGGCCTCATAATCCGTGATCACTTGTCACCTCTTCACGGATCTTGCTACGGATCCATGGCACTCTGGCATGGCACCATGGCACTGATCAACATCTCCCGCCGACACAGAACTGGTCTGCTTCTTGCAACAATCCAGTCAACGTTGAACGTTCCCAAGTTTTCCACTTTTGGCTTCGGTCAGTCCCTAAGAGGAACAGCTATCTCGCTATCGTCCGTTGATACCAGATTACCGTTTGACATCCGGATCCGCAAAACTCTGGATGATCCCTTGTACGATGCGCATCCGTTGTCATCGTCTACTCGGCACTAGCAGGAGAAGCGATATCGGCCATCGGGGGTGAGACGATCATCTTCCTCGATTCCTCAACGGAACGTCCGTGCTCGCTCATTCACTTTCGCAGGCGCCAGATGGCCGGAAAAGTTCCTTCCCGTTCAATCCTTGCCGAGGCTCTTGAGCGTGCGTCGTGTCAACGAGGACTAGCCGGCCGTCGTCTACCGGGGTGGCCTTTGTTGCAGCTGTACACAACTACTCCCGGAGAAACTACTCGCCGCTGAAAGGGGTGGTCCATGCGCGGGGGCGTGGTGCGGCTTGGCGAATCAGCGAGGCGGTTCGTCGGGTTTTCGACCAATCGCCAAGCGGATCCGGGAACATGGCGAGGTCAGTGGTGCTCAAACGATGGATTTTACAAGCACACCCTCTTTCGCGGATGGGGATAGCCGTAGGGGTTGAGGAGGGGTTGCTAGAGGGCTCCCATGACGGCGTACGCGCCGTCGACGACCCTACCGGGGGTTGTTCGTGTGAGCGCGACGTGGGACTCGGCAGTGTGTGGGCGCGTGCGGCGAATGTGTACGTGCACGTAGGAGAGCGCGCACGTGTGCGCGCGCACACACAGCGCGCGCGTGCACACCCGCGAATGGGTGGTTCACCTAAACAGAGGCGGATGGTACACACACGCGGCCGGAGTGGGTTGATTCTTGCGGCGGATTCTGGCATCCCCTGTAATTGCCAGAAATGAGGTAAAGCTTACCGCTTACGCCAAGCCTGCTACGCTTCTGGGTGCCCCGCAGATTCGCGGGACCTTACTCGCGCTGCTCCCTCGGTCCGCGATGCGCCCCGCTTGACGACTTGAGAGAGAGAGAGAGAGAGAGAGAGAGAGAGAGAGAGAAATTGACGATTTGTTTTGCTGCAGAGATCGAAGATCGTCGAGGCTGATATCAATCCGATTCAATCATTGCAATTTCTCGCGATGATGAACACACGAGAAGCGGGCCTTGCGTCTTTGCATGCGACGTATTTCAGGTAGAGATTTCACGATCGTCGCTTCATCATTCGGAAGATGCTTCGCGAAGATTCCACGATCGATTTCCAAGTTCCATCGATTGCGGAAGAGATCGCGGATCCAAAAATGATCTTTCCGAGCGCGGTATTTATTTCGCGGCTATTTCACCGCGCTGGATTGACAAACGGGAGCATTATCTCTGCGTGAATGTTATTTGGAAAATTTGGTGCAGCACAATGAAGTGAGGTCTTGTTTATGTTATTGGCCACAGTCGAAGTGTTATATATTTACGTAATATCAATTTGATGATCACGCACGTGTATTATGGCGTTTCGCGTATGCATGCGTGCAATCTCAATGCCGTCCGCGCAAACATTGCAAATTGAAACAAATTGTCTCGTTCCACACGTATAAAAGCGAATATCATGTTCAGATCGTCCGCAGATTCGCAATAACCATCGACGGCAATTTTTGCCAGATTTGCAACGGCATTACGGTCAATTTTACAATCCTACCGCAACGACCACGACGATTCTTATGAAAATCTCTCGAGCAGATCTCGCGGGCGTATCGAGTGTCGTTGGCGCAGAATAAAGCCCGCACGATGAAGACGCGAATTTATTCCGAAAACAGTTTTACAGCAGTTTGGCGGAGGATGTGTCTGTATGTGTGTGTATTTTTTCTTTTCTTTTTATTTTCCCCCTTTTTTTTCTACCGTTATTTCCTTCCGCAAAACCCCCAAAATTAGCTTTGCGACAAAGAGACGAGAAGTGGACGTTTTCCGGTTACCAGAATGGCGGATCCGGGTTGGAAATTGTTTCTTTTTTCGAGCGGCGTGCCGGCCGAAAACCGTGCGCACAAAACGAATCCCCGTTTCCCATTCCACGTTCGATTCCGCGTATCGTCGTTACCATTTGGCGTTTTAGCCCGGGGGGAAGTGTACGCCCACAAAACCGCGCCACAAAAGATATCCGCCTGTAGCGAAACAGTAGCTACTCAAAATCGATCCGGCTAAATCCAGTCAAATTATACGTTGCGGACGAGAGAGCCGCGCGTTCTTCCGTTATAGAAAAGACCTTCGCGCGCGTTCGCCCGCTCGCTCGCTCGCGCGCGCGCGACTCCGCGCGCCCCGAAAATTGCGCCATCGACGTAATTGGATTGCGCGATATGCATTTCACCTCGCGAGAAAGAAAAAGGAGAAAAAACCGCACTCCGGGCGAATCACGATGACGGCGGTGCTGATAATGCGTTTATTCGTCATTCGCGCGTCTACGACCGTGCACGGTAATAGGCTGTCGAAATGCAAGAGCGAGAATTTTGCCGGATCTCCGCATTAAAGACATTCATTCCCTTCATCCCATGGAATCCATGGACAAGTAAAGGTTGAACAAATTCTCCCTTCTTTCGAAAAGAAGAGAGATCATCGAAATAAAACGAAATAAGATAAACAGAAAATAAATAAAACCATGCAGTTGCATTAGCACCCACACTTTCGTGCAATCGCGCTTAGACGAGACAGACACATCGTTCTCCGCATCGTAGTCTTCATTATCGCGTCGAGTTGGTTCGCTCCGTTTCTCTCAATCGATTCGTTGAAAAATTGCCGCGGTATTTACCTACTAATCTCCCATTTCATCGATACGAGATCAATCGAGGCTTCGACCAGTCACTGCACAAAATCCCGACGAAAAGGTAACACGACAGGGTTGAGACGGGAGAGGCGCGACGCCTCTCGAGATTAATGAATTGCGACAACGCGGCCATTGAACGCACGCAGCACGAAGATCATTCAAAGGCGAGATTCCCACGTGCTCCTGCATCGCGCTCGCACGCGCGCGACCATCCTGCGAACAATTTCGGCAACGCCATTCTCATCGGCGCCCAATCTCCGTTGCGAATCTGGCTCGCGGCGGAGCAGAGCGAGGGGAAGCTTTTACGTGCCGCGCAGGAATCAGATCACGAGTTGCATTTAACCGGATCCCACTTAAAATCGCGATAAATATCTGGCGACGAGAGAGACGCGCGAGAGAGGGATCGCTGAGTCGTTGCTTCGCCGGCTTTATTCCGTGCCCCCGTTTATTCCTGCGCCCGGCTCCGCTTTCCCGGAGGGCACTTAGCTCCAGTTTTAGCTAATTTCCCAGACAGCGATCAGCGGTCTCTGTCTCTTAAGAGGCCCCGGCTTCAAGCCAGGTAGCCGTCCGTTAAATGTTTCGACTTAACTCGAAGGATTCTGGCTGACTAACGATTTTTTTCCGGGAGAAACGACGATTATGCCGCGCATAATTTCGTCCTGGCGGCACATGGGTGACTCTCGGTTGAGAACTGAGAGGCGACGCGTTTCTCAGGTATCCTAATACTTGAATACCAGGACGATAGTATCTGATTGAACAGTCGGCTCGGTGCATTATACATGATAGGGTCATAATTTGCCAGAACTGCGCCCCTTAAGCAACTGGGATTATCTCATCGCAGGGGAAAGCGTCCGTCTAAAAATTCCAGTCGATGATCGATGCTTCATTCAGTGTATGTAAAGTTATTTTATTATTTTATCGAAGGAAATTAACAGATTTTTTCTCTCTACCTTCCAAAGGCAGGTACGAATCGTACAAAGTTCCGAGATACACGTAGAAGCAAAGTCAAATAATTACTTGATGCTCTTGAGGCCGTCGACAAGAGGATTTTAATACCTACGCACGCATACATCGCGCTCTCCTGAGAATAAGGGAAATCCGATACGACCCCTAGAGCGACGTTTCAAACTGTATAAACTCCACCATTCTCTCCCTATCATCCACGGTTCATCGGAAGCGGATCGGCCCGAAATTACCGTAAATTCGGCTTCTGTGCGACCGGATTCCCGCATTTGAGTCTCCTCGACTGTGTCATTGTAGCCTGTTCTCAGATCTAGCATCGGCTCCGCTATCGACCGTTCACAATGGCGCGTGTCCAGCCGTCGAAAGGAGCAGCGACCGAATGCGCGAGGAGCTTCTTTCGAGGCGATGTTTGCAAATCTGACGAGCGGGTCCTCGACATACCACAAAGGGAGGTCCCGCGCTCCTCGTGGGCCCATTCTTGAAGGCCCCGCGCGGGTGCAGCTGGCCACACGGATCCGCGATGATCGAGATAAGTCTAATTTCGTTTCGCCCGGGGGGCCCAAGCCTCCCAAATCCGCTCCAATTTTCTCCGCTGATCCTCTTCCGGCCCGCCCCTCCTCGCGGCGGACTCACCTCGTGCGAGGTGCGAACCGAGACGGAGCGCCGGAATAAAGGCAGCTCCGAGCCTTCCGCAGGGCGCACGGCTCCGTTTCCAGAGCGAGTCCCACCGCGGGGGTGGGAGAAGGGGGACCCGCTCGCCGCGGATCTCGTCGCGAATCCGTGAAAAGCTTGTTTTGGCCGCGCGGTAGCTGTTTTCGGTCCGCCATTACAAAGCGGTCAGGCGGATTTTTACGACAGGTCTCGGGAAAACTCGCGACGGGTGGCCGCTCTTTGAGGTACGGATCACGAGGGATTTCTGCCGCCTAATCCGTTGTGTACAACATGCGCGCGCGAGCGAGCGGAGCGCGGCGGGGGGACCGTCTTGGCTCGTGCAACCTCGCGGAAAACGGTAGAGACTCGCATCGAGGCGCGAGGGGGTGTGTTTTGCGGAGCGAGGCCAGAGGACAATCGACGACGATCCCTACACTAGCGTCAGCCGATCATCGATGTTCAACAAATGTTCTCTCTCTCTCTCTCTCTCTTCTATATCGAGCGCTCTTCAGAGCGAATCTATCTTTCTCGGATTATGCGCGATTAACTGAATTTCCAGAAGAGCTCGTTTCGACGCGATTCCGTCTCGCGCGCGAAGAATCGAGTAATGTCGCGGTGCGGATAGCACAGTTGATCGCAGCCAGCCGTTGACGTGAGAACCGCTGGGACTGCATATCCAGAGAGCAAATTACGTTTGCAGCCCACAGGACAGAGAGTAGCGCATCCTTCTGCCCCTCTCTCTCTCTCTCTCTCTCTCTCTCTCTCTTTCTCTTTCTCTCTCTCCCTCTGGCAACGCGCATTCCCTCCGTCCAACCTCTGCTTTTCTCTCTCTCTCTCTCTCCCTCTTTCTCTCTCCTCTCATCTCTCCGTTCAACTTTGCTCGCTCTGCTTTTCTCTTGCCGCTTTTCAGCCGATCAGCTCTTCCTCCTTCTGCTTTCCTCCCTTTCTCTCTCTCTCTCTCTCTCTCTCTCTCTCTCTCTCTCTCTCTTTCTCTCTTCAGTTCTCTCGTTCCGTGGCGTATCCCGTGGCGATCTTCCTCTCTCCCACGTTCTTCCCGCTTCTCCTCTGGCGGCTCCGCCGTGGTACTCCAGCTTAATTAACTGTGTATACACTGCAGTCAACTCCTACCGTTGTCTTGCTCCCGCCAATTGGAGCTCGGGCCTTGAGTTCTCTCGTGCCTCCACACGCCCGCAACGCCGACACACGCCGGGGGTATCCTCCGTTTAATTCTCGCGGCATGATTTCATCAAGTCAACCATCTCTGTGCTGTCTCGCTCGCTCCTTCTCTCTCCTCTTCTCTTTCTCTCTTTCCCTCGATCTCTCTCCAGCGCATACGCGTGCACGTATATGCACTCCCTCTCTCTCTCTCTCTCTCTCTCCCTCTCTCTCTCTCTCTCTCTCTCTCTCTCTCTCTCTCTCTCTCTCTCTCTTTCTCGCTCTCGCTCGCGCGCTCTCTCCCTCTCGCTCTTCGGCATTCGCGCAGCGACTTCTCATTTTAGGAGTGCTTCATGGCTTTCGCAGCCGTGACGAAGGTTATCGTTACCGTAACGAGATAATCCAATGTGCAATTTAGCGTCGATTATTGTGCGTTTTATCGGCTCGCACGTGAACTTAATATCCAGCCGAGGGAACGGGAGGTACGAGTCGCGCAAGGACGAATTGCGGTCTGGGAAGTTTTATTGGCCATTGCATGAATGATGTATACGATTCGCGTCGCCCTTAGATCTCGCACGCGTTGACGGAGCCGCGAGAGCGAAGCGGAACGTTCTCAAGCGGCCGAGTTGTCGGGCCGAGTTGTTCGAGATGGGAAGCTGGAGAATCGCGGGATCCATTGAACAAAGTTCCTCTACGTTCCTCGTTAGAATCGTCCATCGTGACCTCGTTATGCTCCAATTAAAAACGGCCGTGGATTTGCGAGCGAGCAATCTGGACGATCGTAAAAGGATTGGCGCGTCCGCGCGAGGGCTCCCCTCTAAATCCCGCAAATTTATCTCTTATTACCTTATCCCCGATTACGGCTCTGTCTCTGAGAAGTTCATTATTATTATCGCGCGGTGACGAGCTCGTGAATGGCGAGCGGCGCGGAAAGCGCTTCCATCGCGAAACAGCGAAATAAAGTAGATCAAGGACGAAAGGTAGCAGGCATTAAGCGCGCCGACTGCGTGACATTTAATTCGATGCCCTTTCACGGGCGTGCCTGTGCGCGATCCGCTCGATAACGCGGCGACTAATTACGCCGCCGCGATTTGAAGGCCATCGAGATCAGACCGAGCGCGACCGCGAGCTCTCGCGCCGACAATCCAGATTTCCACGTGGGGCGCGTCTTGCGTCCAAGGAGGGAGGGAGGGGGGGGGCGGGGCGGGAGCGGGGGGKGAACCCGCGAATTTCCATTTCTCGCTCGAGCCGCAGTCCGGGCCGTGGCGAGGGAGGGATAATGGGTCCCATTGTCGCGAGACAGACGTACACGCGGCGGGCTATTCGAGCGAAGCGCGATGCAAAATAAACGCAGCGTTAAGCGACGTGGAAGCCACCACGTTGCTTCTGCGCTATGCCACCCCGACGCTCCATGAAAACGCCGGCGAAATCTCTTCGACGCCGGTGTCGCCCGCCCGCTTGGCCCCCTCCGACCTCGCCGCTCCGTTGCGATGAAGACGGGGAGGACGTAGCGCGATGGTGGCGCGCGGGCACGGGCGGGAGGACGATTTGACGTGTACAAAAAGCACAAAATTAAATTTCGCTCCCCTCGCGCACGCAATATACGAGCCTTGGTTATACGCCGGCCGAGGCTAGGGGACGTGAGGTCTCTCCTCTCCAATGGCGTTTAGCGGTACGTTAACTATCATTCGGTCTCGCCCTGGGGCCAATCCGCTAACCCGTGTTTACCGATGCCCAGGGCGCTGTTAAATAAACTACGGGGACCGTGGACCTGGGGTCAGGCAGCCGTACGCGCCGTACGATTAAAAGCGTAGCCGTCAAGAGACGCAGGCGTCGGCGAAGTAACGCCGCGGACCGAGTTGGAAGTTCAAGGATCAGGGAGGGCGACCGCAAGCTCGATCGCGAAGCGCTTTAATATCGCTCGATGCCGCGCGAGATGATTCCTTCCAAGTCGCGAATCCCTCTCGACGGTTTCGCCGATTCCTTGAGCGATGGGATGAATTAAATTGCGAGTACGTTGAATCATCCTGCATCTTTGTTCTGTCACAGACTTGTCCGTGGCACATCTCTGTGTCCTCTGTTTATGCATACGGTAAATATTTCTCATTCGGCATATTCTCTCACGCTATTTATGATCCGGCGCGCGATAGACAGACGCAACGGGCAACGTTAACAAATCCAACGATGAAACAAAGAGGGGCGGAAGGAGCGGAAGGTATGGTCGCGCAAACTTCTGCTGGCTGCAGAGAAGTCTCCGCGCGTGTACGGACGTTATCAGATTTAAAATCGATTACGACAAGCCTTTATCGCAGAATCGGATCGCTGCAGATGGACCACCCTTGCTTCCTGCTGCGTGCATATGCCCAGGATATATGGCAGGACTAGGTGAGGCGTGCGTTGGAAGTTGCGACGTATTTATCTCTGTTGGATACCTTTGTAGCCGATAGGAGAGTACCCTTTCGGG
This sequence comes from Eciton burchellii, assembly GCA_020341155.1. Taxonomy (NCBI): domain Eukaryota; kingdom Metazoa; phylum Arthropoda; class Insecta; order Hymenoptera; family Formicidae; genus Eciton; species Eciton burchellii. Next base: position 2,221,035 of record JAHMML010000009.1, read on the forward strand.
CCATGTGTTCCGTTTACCATCCTCTCTCTCTCTCTTTCCTCTTCAGCCACAGAGGTTGCTAACAGCAGCACGAGTAACCAGCACGCTACGGATGATCGCACAAGATATCCGCCGCTCTAATAAGTATGCGTCGCGCCATTAAAGTCGCCCGAAGCTCATGACTGAGACGATCAAGTACAAGTCTCAAGGGAAAGACCGTGAATCACCTAATGACGTCGCATGGTGATACCATACGTGTACTCGTTCCGGCTAATGACTGAATATTATCGCGAACGAAACGGCGGGACCACGCTTCCCTCTCTCGCTCGAGCGATCTTTCTCCGTCTCTCCGTTTCAATCGAGTGCGGAAACTTCATATGACGGTAGTCGGCCGGCATTTCGCCCGGGCTCCTCGTTTTTCTTTCTCGGCCACGTTGTCGCCGAGAGCTCTCCCACCTTGAGATCCCTTATCCCGGATACGTGGTGCATGGCTGACTCGAAATCCCGACCGCCCTTGTGTGTATCGGGATTCGCGAGAGGCGCGGTAAGACGTGGCGAGGCGGAGGCGAGCGAGCGAGCAAGCGAGCGCCCTACGCCAGCCATGTTTGCGGGTTTATAAATTGGGTTCGGCGCTGGGGATTTTTCTATTAGGACAAAATTGGTTCTTTCAACCGCCACCAGAGCGGTCGGCCCTCCCCCGATTCCTCCCTTTCATCGATCCACGCTCTTCCACACTCGTCCGCGACTTGTCGATCCTCCATCTCTCTCGCCTCCTCCCTTTCCATCTATCCGTCCATCTAGCTCTCTCTCTCTCTCTCTCTCTTCTCCACGCTTCTTTCTCCTTTTCTTCTCTCTTTCCCGCGGCACTTCCATCTTCGTCCTACCTGTCACGTCCTCTTCGTCCCTTCTGCGCGACGCGGAGAGAGTCGCAGGGGGATGATGGGTGATTTGCCAGGGGCTGGTGCACCAGCACCGGGTCCCGAAGGAGGGGAGGAGCCGCGGGAGGGCAGGACGCGTTTCGGGGAGGGATGCTCGTGGCAGCTCTCAAAAGTCGATATTTCCGTCACCGGTGTTATCGGTGTTTCCTACATTCTGTGTCCAGCGTCACCATAAACGAGGTTACCGATCAAAGTGGCGCCGGCGTCGTCGTCGCCGTGGCGTTCCTCCCTTCGGAGGTGCGCGCGGATGTTCGCCGTTGCACCGTGCCGATATCTCGCCCTTCGGAATTGGGATAATGCGCCACGTGGATCGCGTTATCGCGTTCGCCTTTCATTGGCCGCCTAATTGTAGATGCGTACCCTGTGACGTACCATTACGTCATCTTAAAGCGGCTCGTTACGCGGCTCTTTCAAGGCTGCTCCTTTTGCTTCGCGCAAATGTGATCAGTATTTGATAATAAGAAGATCGATTCGTCGATGATCGTTTCCCGTTTATTACAAGGGATGGACAACTGCCTGGGATTATCCTGCCGTTTGCGATCGTCGCATGGAGTAATCAGAGAAAATAGGAAACAGAATCGAAGAATCGAAGAATCGATTAAGATATCCGCGATCGCGGGAATGCGCGAGATCAGTCCACCATGCGTGGACGCTTTCGCGATCTTGTCGAAGAAATGGCAAGTAACAGCGACTCAAATGCGTCTTGTTAATCTCGTCGCTCTCGCATTTGACGTTGCAGTTCTCCAATAAGAAAATTTAATTAATCACGCACTCTCTCCCTCTCTCTCCCTCTTTCTTTCTCGTTCTTTCTCTCTCTCTCTCTCTCTCTCTCTCTCTCTCTCTCTCTCTCTTGCTCTCTTTATCCGAGCGGGAATTAATTAGATCTCGCCGTGCGATTAACGGTACACGATTGTTCGCGATACTCGAGCTTAAGTGACGCCTGCCACTGTCCTCCCCCCGCGTCCTCCTCCTTGCGCGTCCCGGCCATTCTAATTAGCCATCGCCATTTTTCCATCGGGCAGCCCATTATCGGCCATTTGAGGCAAGAGCGCGGGGCAAGCCGGAATAGAAGTTTAATGAAGTTTACCGCGCGGCAACGAGATGATTTCACGAATACCCTCGGCCGAAATGGGAACACACACCCATTTCGCGACGTCATAAACCCGACGTGACATGTGCAACGACGGCCGAATCGACCGCATTTATCTCCGTAATCGGTAAAACGATTGGCGGGTCTCCGCGTAAATCACGCTCGTGTTTTCTCGAAATGATTCTTCCCAGGTAGCGTTTTGCGAGCGGGATAATAACGATTCTGGTAATAGCGGTCGCCAGCCACGGTTCCATTTGCCCCTCTCTCTCTCTCTCTCTCTCTCTCTCTCTCTCTCTCTCTCTCTCTCCCCACTCCTCCCCAAATGCGTACTCGCGAATTTTATCGCCGGAATTTCTACGCGCTCCCCATAGTCTCTCTCTCTCTCTCTCTCTCTCTCTCTCTCTCTCTCTGCAATCTCGCGTTTTCGCGCTTCGGACATTTGGATTCCGGCTAATCGCGTGAATTCGTGCCGCTGTCGCGCTAATCGGCGGGCGCGCTAATCGCTCATTGCTCATTGCTCAAAATGCGCATCGCGATCGCTTCCCAGGCGAAACGTGCCTTCGACGTGTCGCTCGCAGTCACAGTGCGTTTATAGGAAGAAAACGTATCGAGAGATCATTCAAGGCTATTTAAGATCACTGGTCGGCCACTGGTTTCGTTCGTTAAGTACGAAGAGTATTCCCTCCATTCGTCCGAACTCAAGGCGAAGTTGCACGTTGGGCCGTGCGATTAAAGCGTTGCGCGACGGCGCGAGATCAATCCCCAATGAAAAGAAGCGAGAAGAAAAGCGCGAGGAGCAGGGGCGCGGGCGGGGGGAGAGGGACGGCGGGGCGGGGGAGAGAGAGCTATTCTGCGGCTATTAGGAGGAGCATTTAGAGTAATTCGCTTGGGGAACTCGATAAGCTGCCGTAATCACGGCAAGTCGGATTCCTCGATTCCCTGCTCCTTTGACGTCCACGGCGTCGTCGTCGGGGTGGCCCTTTGTTCCCGGCGGGGCGTGCGTAATGCGCGCGATACGCGACAGGCAGACTAAACGAAACCGAACGATTGCGAGCTCTCCCAGGGTGAAATTATTCGATTTGCCGCGGCAGCGCAGCACGAGATGCGCGAGGGTAGTCCGCGTTGACGAGCGGAGGACCACGCTCGTAAGAGGGCGGCGCGGCTTGGTCATTTGGCTTGACTTCATAAGTCATTAGAATCAGCCCCGGCGAATCGAGTCGTTTGCAGCAAAACACCGAGGACGCGCGCGCCAAGTTATACGCGTGCACATGGGGTGTCGCGTACGAACGAATCCGCTCGAGGCGAGCGAATTTCTCCGTCTCCGTCAAGTTCGGCGCTTCCGTTACATCGAATTGACACTGAGCGCTTTTCCTCTTAACACGAATCGAAGCTCCGAGTCGGGATGACACGCGAGACGCAGCCAGTCGAGTTTGGATCTGCGATGACCCGCTTCCATCCGCTCGCGGGTTGAAGGACACTCGGATACTCTTTCGTGGGGGGGTTCGCCGTGGAAATTGACCGAAGGAACTGCATGTCAAGAGCCCCGCTCTCGGGGCTTCTGGGACACCTTGTATAAGTGGCGAACTTTAGGCGGGAGAGGAACGCGGGACACGCCTAACCAAATTACATCAATCCCATTTCACATCGTTTTGACATGGCAATTGAATTGAGTCCCGCGCAACTGTTGTGTTTTTGGTCGCGCGGAGGAGAGGCTCCGTGGACGGCGGGCGTTGGGGAGAGCGGAAGAGCGAGAGAGAGAGAGAGAGAGAGAGAGAGAGAGAGAGAGAGAGAGGGCGAGTCGGTAGACGCGATGCCAGTTTCGTAACAAGATGCATCTGATAATCGCATCGTCTTGCCTTGTTCGTTGCGTATCCAGATAAACGAATAAGGTTAGAGAACGTGATTCCAAAACGCCGACAATCGATCAGATCTGAATCCGCGATCGATGAAACTTTGAGATTCCCGGAAACTTTACGTCGAACAGACTCGAGATATTAGTATATATTTTATTTAAATCTCGGCTGTTCGATCAATGTCTCTTAATAATGCTACTAAAATACAAACACACCCCGAAGATGTTTATCAAATTAGAAAAATCGTTGCATGGATCGGGATGCGATCCGTGATCGCGCACAGCGTAATGTTTCTCGACATATCCGCGATCTCTCGACAGGCACGCTAGCGAGTACATTCGATGATGCATCTCGGCTCGGTAGAGCTCTCTTTCGTGAGGTTTTCGTTTTCCGCTAATGACTATGAAATTATCAGCAAAGGTAGAACCGACGTCGAATCGAGATCGGGCCGAAGCGCGAACTCCGGTCGCGTCGCGAGTCTCCGGGAATTTTTTTAGCGCATAAATCGCGTATGCCAAAAAGAAAACGGAACGTATCGCTACCGGAAATGACTAGAGTACATTTCGACAAGACGCGGTTTCACTGCGGTCTCGCATTTGTGTCTACGAGTCTGAGCAGCGCGCGTGTCCCTGCTTCCTTTCTTCTTCTCTTCCTTCCTTCCTTCCTTCCTCTCATCCGCCTTCTTGGCGGGGAACGCACAAATAACGGCGTGTGCGAGGGCGAACGGTATATTCCCGTATCCTACCCCCGGGAGAACCCGGGGCTGTGTCGCGGAGGGGCGACCAGTTCGGTGGATAATGGTGGCGCGAGGCAAGTGCCTTAACTTTTCCTTATCGAAAATAAGTCGTTAGCCGGCCTTTCATCTTTAAACGAGTTTTCGCGGCGCGGCAGAGTTTTTACCCGACCCCGAATCCACCGTCGCCTCATCCCTCGCCCCTCCGATCCTCCGAAGCCAGCCTCTTTCCTTTCCCCCTTGCTGTCCCTCGCGCTCCGCCAACCCCGTTCTTCAACGTGGCCGACCCGCCTGTCGGCACTTTCCGCGCACGTTGCCTCGGTTTAAGGGATTTTTCAATTTCGCCACGGCAAGCTAATTTAATTTCTGGCTGCGGCCCGCGCGCGCCGTAAAGAGGCGATTATTATACGCGACGTTTGCGCCGGCGGGCCAGCGAGCGGGCCGATTGTTGTCGCTGGCTGGCGTTTCCCCCTTTCTCTCTCTCTCTCTCTCTCTCTCTCTCTTTTTTTTTTATTATCGGCTTAATTGCTGCGGTAAATCTTTTCGGCCGGGTGGTTGCGTGAATTTTCTGCCCCGGGAGAGTGGAGAATTCAATTTTAATGACGCGGGTGGGCGGATTTAAATGACGCACCGATGCTATTATAGGCGGAACAAGGGTGCTCGCTGCCGAGCGATTGTTCTCGCCGGGTGGCGCGCGGCGAATCGTTTCGATGCGTCGTGAATGGCCAAGCGATGGATATTAATGTACGCGTAAGAAGAATGAAAAAAATGGACAGTGTGATGATCACGCAAGTCGAACACGCGCAAGTCGAATACGGAATATCCGTCTGGTCTCGCGGAAGCCGCCGGCGAAAAGAGGAGATTTCAACGATGATGCGTGAATGCATCGTTTTCCAAATTCCCTCGCTCCTTCCTCCGCCGCCCTCAAGCCGAGGATAACCAGATGAACGGCTCGCGGCGCTAGATAAATTAAACGCGCAGGTGTCAGCAGCCTCGCGCGAGTAACCGGATTCGTCGCGACGTCGGAGGGAAGAAAACTGCTTCTCGCTTCGGGAGAGAATTCGGGCTCGACGGACGGGTAAGCAGAGTGCTCCGGGAGCGTGTTGCCTCATTGTTAACCCCGGTTACAGGGGAAGCGAGAAGTAACGGTTCCCTTGCCCCTGTCGGGCCTCGTGGTGTGGCTTAGAGGAGCACAATGCTGTAAAACCGCCGGCAATCCGCTTACAAAGTGACATCTTTACGCAATTACTGGTAATTGGTCGCTGGTAGCGCTAAATCCTCGCAAACCTAATTAGGATAAAGAATGCAATCGGAGATGTTTCGGGGAAACATTGTCGGTTCCGCTTGCTTGCTCTCGGAATGGCGGGGATTCGCGGGAACACGCGCGAGAATCTGGGAGAAATCTCTCAAACAGGCGCGAACAGATGCTCAGAGCCTTATCGTAATCGATATTGTGAGAGTAGCGAGAATCGACGAAACAGATCTGTCCATGTTTACAAATATTTCATCTATCAGCGCGTGTCCGTGATGGCGCGATGGAATACGGAGGATGCTTGCTTCCAGCTGAAAATGGATAAAGGAAAGTAAAACTTTTCCGGACAGATGCGGATTTTATAATCGCGTATAAGTAGAATCGTCCGGTAAAAAGTTAAGGCCTTCTCAGGCCATGAAAAATCCCCATACGGATGATCGTACACGGTTACATCGCGCTTTGACGTTACGTCGCGACCGTTCGGCGCCAGTAATTCCAGTAATACCGAGGAGACGAAAACGCAATCGATTTACGCTACGAACGTGATAATCGCGTTATCGAAATCGAGTAATAATCAAATGAAAGCATTTCGCCCCGACCCAGATGAGCGTCTTAACGAAGTTCATCCGAATTATCAGCAATTATCGGGCCTTCGGTGTAATTCCGTTAGCGACACTGAAGTTAGAAAAGGCAGCGCTAAAAGCATTCCCCCCGAAAGGTCAAATCAGATTGCTGAAACCTCGGCAGAAATCATTTCGAACGCGATTACGTAACTTCGTTCGCGTTCGCACGCGTAATGATCTCCGTTATCGAGCTCGCGATTGCGAAACGTGGATATATCAAAAAACGGACAAATTATATGCATAGAGTGAGACATGTTTGCGCGACGGAACAAGAGATCGCTACATGCGAACGAATTAATGACAGTCGCAGAATCAGAGAGACAAACAAAGAGAGAGAGAGAGAGAGAGAGAGAGAGAGAGAGAGAGAGAGGAGAAGGGAGGCTTATCGTCTGATGTCCGGAGTCGGGCGGGGAAAACTGCGTTGAGTTTTGAGGGAAAGGCGATGCGTCGGCAAGTTACACCGAGCTAAAATGAAAGACAGAGTCGGAGCTCGGAGTTAGCGCGAATGCCGACGACGGGAATCGCGCGGCGCGCGACGATTCCAGGACGGGGTGCTTCCTGCACGCGCCCTCGCGGAATGCCGCGACCCGCGGTGGGCGACGAAATTGCCCTGCTGCGCCTCCGTTTCCTCGCGTTGCACGAGAGCGGCGTTGCGACGTGGTTGTCACTTATACGGCAACCTCGAAGCAGATAAAGAGAAAACGAGGGAGCGCGAGGGAGCGGCGGCGAAAATTGGAAAGAAGAGGCTGACGGGCGGCCGGAGGTCGAGACGGGAGAGGAAGGGGAGGAGGGCGAATCTAAACCTCCTCGCGCGAGGGAGGGTACGCGCGTTCTTACCACGACAGGGTAGTGGTAGTGGTGGTGGTGGTGGTTCCACTCCCGGACGTGGAAGGGTCCTTTTTCTGAAGGCGGCTTACACGCGGCGGCCGGGACGGCGCGGAAAGCGTCTTTCGCTTCTCTCGAAGCGAGGCGCGACGTGTGGCGACAATTCCATTGTGCATTTCATTCGGTCGGCCGCTTTGAGATACAAGCACGCATACCCTTTGTCCTGCGGGTAGCGCGCGCAGCGCGGGGATAAAGCCGACGACGGCGGAGGGGAGGGAGGAGGACGGGGGCGCGGAGGGCGATTCTCTATAGGTGCCGGGAGGATTACGAGAAGGTGAAAAAGTATTTTGACACCCCGTATAATGGGCCGGCCACGGGGCGCACCCAATTAGGTGTCGTTGGGGCGTGAACGAGCGCGCGAGCGGCGCGGCACCGGAGAGAGATACAAAACTCTGTCTTGGAAGTTGCTCTCGTGCGAGATCAATGGCCGTAAACTTTGGGCGTCGAGTTGCCATGTTGCGGCGATGCGATCTCCTCCGGCTCATCCCTCCCTCCCTCTCTCTCTCTCTCTCTCTCTCTCTCTCTCTGTCTCCTTCTTTGGACGGTGGCGCAGTGGCGAGACCGCCGGAGCTTCGCGATTCCTTACAGTGTCGCTTTTGAAACTTGGCTTTGTTCCTGGTGGCATGGCCGGGGAGAAAAACCGAGTCCTCTCCGATTCACACATAATGGCTTCCGGAGTATCGCGCTCTATCGTGCCGGCAAATGCGTGGTCCTGGACCAATGACGTAAGACGTAAAGAAACCCAGGCACTCTACCCAGTTCAGGCATGTTCCCGCGATTGATGAAAACCGAGGCGGAACGATGGACCTTTAATAAGGTCTTCGATGACAAGAAATCAATGGCGAATTCAGTCACTCACGGAGTATACACAGGTTGAAAGAGAACGCCTTGTTTGCCGAACTTGGCAACGGATCCTCCCGAGTATGAGAGATTCCCAGGAAAAGCACTCTGCCCAAGTTCTACGCAGTCATGTATCGCAATTTACGGAAACTCGCAGGGAACGCTCCATCCGTTCCACGTTATGTCGCGAATATTATTATTCCGACTCGCCGATCTGATCTCTAATGATGATCCGAATAATCCGTCGAGAGATTCTCCCAAGGACAGTCGATTGACAAAAAGGGTTGACGAGAGGAGAGTGCACGGGACGCTGGAAAATTTCGAAAAATCCCGCACTATCCTCAGCTCCTCTGATAATTCTACTTTCCCCTCTCCGCTGCTTCATCCGGAAATTTCCCCGCGGCACCGCGCGTAAAGACGCGGATCTGACGATCTCAGGCAGCGCTCCACGTCCGTCCGGCAGCGGGAAAATAATGAAATTTCAGGATAACCGGTAGGCAATTCATAGTCGCTGAATGGTTTCTATTAACGGTAACGACAAGAGTCGGCGGCAGCCGAAGGCGCCGAAGAGACCACCGAGGAATTGTAGGAAGGCAATCTCCCGTGAGGAGATGGGCCGTTTTTTCTCCACCGCTGTCTCTCGCTCTCCCTCTCTCCTTTCCCTCCTCCTACGCCTGCCGACGACGACGTCGACGACGACGACGATGATTCCGTCTCTGCTCCGCCACAGAGCGCGGATGATCTATTTCCTATCGAAGCTCGTTCCTTTTTTCGCGCCGAGGAGCTAACTCACCTACGACGCGATATCTCCCGATCCGGCCCCCGGGTTTAATTCGCCTCCCCCCGCCCCGGCCGCCTGCTCCGCCCGTTCTTCTCCTCCGTTTCACCTGTGCCCCTGTCCCCTGTCCCTCCCCTGCCCGTGCCCCTGCCCCTTCGAGCCCGCGGAGGCGAATAACGGAACCAGCTGACGAGCGAGAGCGGCGGGGGTGATTTTAGGTCGGCTAATGTCGTTTCGCTTTTAATGAACTTCTCCGTTCATTAAGTACGTTTCTCCATCTCCGACCCGCCGAGCGGCACCACCTTCGTCGGCGGGAGGGGGGGGGGGATAGGAATAGGGAGAAAGAGAAAGAGAGACAGGCATTTTCCACTTACGATCGCTCGCGAGTCTTTCGGCCGACGAAACTCCGCCGGTGACTTCGCGTCGCGCGCGAATTCCACGCGATGGAGGAAACGAAATCGCGCCGCCACGAGGTGAGATCGCATACGTGATGCTTTCTCTGTCTGTCTCTCTCTCTCTCTCTCTCTCTCTCTCTCTCTCTCTCTCTCTCTCTCTCTTACCCCTTTTCCTGAACGCCTTATTCGCTATTCGCTATGCCGCCCCGAAGAAGAAGCGTGGCGAAGACGAGGTACCTCGGATAAAGTATATTCGTTTTAATCTCTTTATCGTTGACGCAAAAGAAAAAGCATCACGTTCGATTTATTTCGACAAATTTCAAAAACGTATATCTAATCATGCCGCACGTTCCGTGAAAGCGTCATCGCGTTTTAAAATAATCTCGGAATGATAAAAAGTTCGGTTTACGTCAATACAAGATTCACATAGTTTTGTTATCTTTGTTTATCATACTGCAGTTTCATCATCACATCGGGCACAGTGGGAACAAAAAATGACTCTCGTCTCTTTATAAAAACAAGTTGAAATATCAAGGAAACGGACGTCAGACGTCAATGTCATACTCGTCATCGCGATTGATGCTTCACTTTCGTATATATATTCAGATGTAGATTACTCGATGATTAACAGAGAGATTAAACTCGCGTTTCTCGCTATTCTCGCTAAAATATCGGGTTTTCCCGATATTTTTCTCGCGACTTTGCATGTAAGAACGTCAGCGCGCTCGAAAGTGTGCATTCTGCATAGATTCGAATTCTTTTTGCGACGTTGCACACCGATAACGTGCAATATTAAAAGAGCGGAGCACTAAATGCGTAATGAAGATATTATTTACGTGACCTGCGACACATTCAATGCAATCTCTCCATAATAGCGACTACGTCGAGGCATCCGGGGAACTTTCGCTGCGTCTCAATATTACTCTACCCCGCAATATTATTCCCCGAGCATCGATTAACTGCATCACGACTACGTTGTTACCTTGTCGTTATAGGCACACCAAGCTTGTCGCTTACACGAAATGAGCTCGGATAAGCTTTGAACACCCGTACATTAACGATCCCTTTCGTGGGCTAATTGTTATTGTTTCCCAGACATTAGGTCCACGAGCGGCCGATTATACGAGGAAAGCGGGAGTGTAATCGCCTCGGAAGATCCCAAGACGCTGAATCCAATTCGCGCGAAGGTGCGCAGATAACAGATGAAAAGTCAGCCGGCGAAAACGCGATGACACTCGCGCGAGGGAAGAGCAGAGACGTGGTCCTCCGGCGAGCGAATGTCTTAAAATGCCTTGAAATCGATTAATTCTGAGGGTACGAGATCGAAATCTCGCCCGCGGAATAATCCCGCGTGTTCTCCGCGCGAATGAAATTTGACTCGGATTCGAGATCAAAGGCTGACCCTATCGCTTAAGATCCGCGATCAAATGCGCTGATATCGCCGTTGGAGATAGGATCTCCAACCGATAACCATCCGATCGTTAACAACTGCGCGGCGCAAATCTCGTTCATCTTTCCGAATTTCAAGCGGCCGCTTATCAGGTCGAGCGCGATCGCTTGGCTGATCGACATCTAGACTGACCCAAATCGATAACGCGCGCAGTTCGAAGCCCGTTAAATCCTTCGCGCGGAATACCGATATCGATCGATGCGCTCATCCGACTCGCGATAGATCGAATCGCGCGGCAATGGGGCGATCTCGAGTCGAGAAATTCGGCGCGTTTCACAACTGTATTGTGATCATCGCGTCCCGATTCTCTCATAAAATAGCGATAAAACAGCGTAATCTCGGCGGTCGAATCTCCGCGGTAGCCATTTAATCGACGCCAGCGATCGTCGCGATCGAGACATCTGTACTGAGAAAAGGAAAAACAATCCTCTTCTTCTTCGATCGAGTGAAATTTTTCACGCTCGAGACGTTTCCGTCTTCAGCGAGCGAAACGCCGCTCCGTCCAAGAAGATCGCCTGGTGGAATGGATGCTGCAAAGATATTTTCCATTCGCTCAGGACACTTCTTTTCCAGCACGTGCGGCACTTGCCACGTAGCATTGAGACATTCGGCGGGCCAAAAGCGCGTTTTATGTAATTAGCGGCATCGCTGTGCCGTACGTAAGCGCATGAGGCTGATAGGGTTATCACTGCACGCGCGATTCGTCTTGGGGATGGGCGAAAGGGGTGCGACGTAAACAGCCCGTGACACAATACCAAGCCAATGATAGCCGCTCGCGCGTGAGCGATAGCTGCGCATTATTAATAAATAATGGATAAATGTTAACATCGCACCGCGCCCGACGAGATTCCGAATCGCGCGCGCCGTGAATGAGAGAGACGCGATAACCCGCGGACTGGACGCGCTGTTGTTTCTCTCCTACGGTCGCGTGAGGGAAGAAAAGTCGCCGCTTATTATTGCGCCATTATCGCCACTCTGATGTCTTCTGCTCCTCTCCGCCGTCTCTCTCCCGTTCCGCTCCCTCTTTGGCGGCTTAACAAAGGAGGCAGAGGAGGCGAATCGCGACGAGCCGCGAGAAAAATCTCGCGCTATCGCCATTCACCGTCCGATCGTGAGATCAGTCGCACTTACTGCGCTCGTTAATTATTCGCGTTAAAGGGATTGCGATTCTCTGCTCGGGTCACCTGTCAACGTCAAGCGGTAATGAATCTTGTTACTTGTGTACCTGTTACGAGACGAATCGTCGAGCAGCGAATGCATCGTTGCAGTATTGTATTATTATAATACACATATATGCGTCCGCGGAATCATTAATTTTCTGCCCAGCGGTTTCTCCTACTTTGTCTTTCGGTTATACAACCGGCTTGCTATTGCACGATGATAATTTATTCGATATCTTATTTATTTAAATACAAAATGTATATGTTTATATTGTTATTAATAAAATTCAATCATGTGATTTACAATCTATTCTCGTCGCTCGTCGCGAAAAACCGGAGAAACCTGCATTTCTTCTTTTATTTCTGTTACACGCGACATCCGCCGATAACCGTTGTGTAGCGATATGCGAAGCAAAGTTTAAACAGATGCGAAGCGGAGGTCAAGTGCTATCTAAAGCGAAAACGACATTTTACTCGAGTCATCAATAATGTAACAATATTTCATCCGAGTCGAGTTTCAGAATATAGTCGTCTTTAAGAACAAGCGAATGTTGTTATGCAAATGCGCGCATGACGCTTTGATATCGACGTTTTCCTCGAGAATCTCTTTCTAATAGGCGATAATCGCAAATTTAGCGATTTACACTGCAACAACACGATGTACATGAAGCAGCGGCAGCGATATCCAAGTTTTACTCATATCCCGTTACTTCCAGATGAATCTGGACACAGCGAATTAAAGTAGGATATTGCTCGATATTTGCGATACTCTATATCGAGATAGAGTAGAGGGACATAATTGAGTTCTATGCGAATCCCAAAATATACAAGCTTTTATTACGTTTCTCACTAGAAGAAGGATCGTCACTCGGCGATTACTTGACGGAACCGAATTCGTACGAAGATTTACAGGGATAGAGTGAGCAATTGAATGTAAGCTTTCGTCCAGGATCAACTAGAATCCGAGCATACGAACGTTACGGTCGTAGAGTCACTTTGCCGAAGTTATCTGTAAATCTAAAAAAAACGAAGAATTAGAAGAAATTTCCCGCATTTTTTACGTTCGACAGCGAATGGCATGGCCGCGTCTCGCGTCCAAATATCGCCCCGACGCCGTTTCGTCATGTTGCTGGATGCTGCTGGTTTGACGTATTGCCGTTATCGGGGTTTTCAACGATTTTGCAATTGCCCGATGTCAGTTATTAACGACCGATTACGCGTGCAAACACACGCATCGCGCGCGCGAGTGCATGCCCACATTCACGCGTGACACACACCCGCGATTCGCGGATAAGTTACATCCGCTGCTCTCGTCAATGATAAACACGCAGAGAGAAGCGGGGAGAGGCTGAGAGAAACAGAGACAGAGAGAGAGAGAGAGAGAGAGAGAGAGAGAGAGAGAGAGAGAGAGAGAGAGAGAGAGAGAGAGGTGGGAGAAGGAAGAGGGAAACAATCGCGGATTACAGTATCAATAATCCTAAATCGAGTCGAATCGAATCGCGCTTTATTGATTGTGTATATATTTAATGAATTGTTTTAACTGATTGGAATATTCTTACTTAACCGATACATGTTTAATCGCGCAAAGTCCGGCAACGATGTGCATGGGAGAAAAAAAAAAGGTAAAAGACATCTAGATAGACAGAGTTAACGTCCACGTTTCGAAAGTGCCCAATGAAATATCTGGATATCGAGTATTCGAAATATATAGTCTGGATGTTTTTATTAGACTTGAATTAGACTAGGTCGATAATTATAGACATCGCTAGCGATTTTGAATTTTTAATGACGCGGCGACTTCTCTGATGACTTTGGCAGGAGYTCTCTCTCTCTCTCTCTCTCTCTCTCTCTCTCTCTCTCTCTCTCTCTCTCTCTCTTCCTCTCTCGTCTTAATCATTCGGGAATTTTCGAAGCGGGAACGACTTGTAATAGAGCGATGTAACAGTTTCAGGAAAGAAGGCAGTTGTGAAAAGAAAATATTTTGTTTCTTTCTCATTTTATTTTTTCATCATCGCGCATCGCGTCAGCGAAAGGAAGGAGAATAAATCCCGGCCAGCTGTTGCATCAGAATTGCTGACGAAATTTTTAGTATTAAGATCAACATATGGGAACGACGATACCGCATGCAACATAGTGGTGGGGAACGATAGCTCCTCCGTTGAAGATAAAGCACAGCGAGTGATGCAATTAAAAATGGATAAAATATGCGGATGTTTATATATTAATTATCTCCCGCGTCGGAGAAATACAATCAAGCAACACGATTAATTACAAGATCGTCAGATGCGGCAGTGTTACTTGATGATTAAAGTATCATTAAAATCCCTGCTTTATTATTAATCTCGCTGATATAAAATCCAGCCGAGCGCATTTTTAATAAAAAAATTTATTTATTTTAATGAAATGCGTGAAAATTACGTTGCGTATAAATTTACGTTTATCGAGCGATATGCATGTAAATGTATGCATTAGAATCGTAAAAAGAAAAAAAAACAAAAAAAAACAAAAAAAAACATTCTCGCGATAGTCGCCGAAAACTGGCGGATTGGCGAAATAGTAAAGGCGATGGGATAACCTGATCCCATTAATAGAATTTCCAACGGCGGATATCGCATATTTTCCCGTAAATTGAATTGCTCTCCCCCTCTCTTTCTCTAACTTCAAGTTAGCTGATATTTGACTGTTCGGCTATTTGGGACAAATTTTTGGGACAGAAACGAAGATATTTTCGTGCTTGCGACTGATCTCGACATGAACGCTTTTCCTGGACAGTTTCTAACAGGCGGATAAATAACATTACAGATGCGTGTTCTCGTCATTCATTTGCGTAACTATACGTTCGATTGCATCGTGGCTGATGCATGAACACATGAGCGCATTGTTAGGAAAAAAGGCTACTTGTTATGCGGAAGAAATACTTATCATCTACGACCGAGCGTGTAATATCTCTGGGTACTGTACCGCTTTTTTCTATTCCGTTTTATCAGGAGTGGAACTATACGTACACGAAACGTGTGCATTAGTTTATTCAAGGGAGTAATTTTTATCTAGGAATCAATCTGATACCGAGAGATAATCCGCAAATGCCGCAGAGACACGGGGAATGTACTGTTTACTTATGTCATATTCTCGGAAAGCTCGCTATGGATGATAAGTTTATTTAAAATGGCTGGATAACTGTTTAACAATTCTTCGCAGAATAATACGGACGAGCGTGTTTGCTTTAGTAACCTCCTACACTTACGCTGAGAATTCACAGAAATTACAGTCGTCATTCCTTCTTATTGCGATGAGACGGAGAAGCTCACATTTTCTTAGCTTAAACGTGACTTTTCCATTGCGTTATTAACGAACGTTGTTCGAGAAGTATCATCAATCAATCGTACGACATCAGAGATTAAGTTTTTCCAGTAAAAAATTCCTCCAGCCCTTTCTTTGACTCTGTCGGGAAATATTTTGCTTGAAATCGGTTTAACTGTATATATTTCATTAAAACAACAACGCGCGTGGAAGAGCATATCCGGAAGACTCCCGCAGGGAATCCTGAAATATTCGATGTGCCGATATAATAATTTTCCGAGCAACCGCATCGTACACACATTTGAAATTAAGATGAATGGATGATAAATAGAATGCCAAAACGAGTATACATGCGATAAAAACCTGATATCAGCGCGAGCTATTTACTAATTGCTAACTAATGCTACAGTAATTGCCTGCTATGAGGCAGCTGTCATGTAAATGGATTGATGTAAAAATGATACCGCATATCGTAAGAATATCGTATTTTTAGCGAGGATGCTACATGCTGCATCTTGCATGTATTCTTCGTCAACTATAAAAGCTCATTACTGGATTCATTTAAACTGAGATTTGCGCCCGCTCGACAAAGTTTCCAATATTACAGATTAATTGGTCTTACAATTGTCTATAATTGTCAGATGTTACACTAATATGCATGCGCTTATATTTGCTAATCTTGTGTCTAACATTCTGCGTTGCGGGAATTGTCGTTTCACTTGTTCAAGCAGAATTTCGAAGACATGAGATAAACAGAACGAATGTAGGAAACATATTAGAAGAAATGGCATATTTGCGTCTTTTCTTTCTTTTTCACAATTATTTTGCGTGATCTGATAGCACGAATACATAATGCAACTCAGAAAATTATGAGTAAAATGGAAATGAGATAAGATGGAAAATTAGTTGGAGAAGTTAATGAAAATTACGCGGAGAATAAACAATTCTGTTGCGATTAGAAAATGTACAACGAAATAGCTATACGAATAATCAATAATATTCTTTTTAATATATATATATATATATATATATATATATATATATATATTTATATATAACTATATTAAAAAGAAATCAAACGTTTATAGATGTTGCAAAAAGAATCGTTTTGTAATCTGCTGTCCCTTCTTTGAATCTTCGTCCGTTCCATCTATTCGCGACGGAGAATTTAAAAAATTCAGAAATCTGCTCCCCACGCCTTGAATTGAGCACATGGCTTTCTTTAATGTTCTCCATACGTCACGCATACGTCATACATAAAAACATAATCTGTAATTATAATTTCCAAGCCCCCAAATAGTCCGAAAGAGAAATACCATTGCGTAGAAGCAAAAAGGTACTATTTTATCATGTTGAAAAAAAACACACACATTCTTTTTTGAATATGTTAATGTTATCTGACACAAGCAACGTCTTATCTCTAATATAAAAGCAGGCATAACGAGACGAGCCATCAGTATTGACAGGGATAACGGAAGCGTTCGCTTCACGCGTGTTTCTTCTTGCGAAGGATCGGAAAACGATTACTGATGCGTTAACAAAAATTAACAAAATTAACGGTCGTTAGATTAAACCTTCAACTTGAAGTTTCTCCGTCAGTTTCTGATTTCGGGCATCGTCCGCTTGTCGTCACGACATTGAGAATCGGCTGTCAAATACTCCTGAATTGTGCGTGCAACAATTTGCAGAAGCTAATCGACCTGAGAAAATTCATCGAACCTCTGCACGCTTTCGTGAAGAATCCAAAATGGATTATTCCTACTTTAAGACGGAAGTGTGTAAACGCAGGAGGCCTGCGACCACGCGAGAATTAAGTAAGCACGTTTTTCTTCATTTCTCATTGCAACTTATTGATGAAGCGAGGTGATCAATGAGCGGGGAATAAAATCAGCAGGGATAACTCTTTGGCTTGTAGATTAAACGCGACTAAATATCGATTTCTGATAAAGTCGCTAAAGTCTAAAGCTAGATCAGATTAGCGGATCGGGGCGGTACAAAATACAATTGTCAGGGAATTAATCGCCTTAAAATTAATTTATCTCGTACGAGATATCGCGAAATATCGTGCGACTAATCGTGCATATATCAGAAATATATTGGGAGATATATTATTATATTATATATTATACATTATTGTTATATTATTGGGAGATGTATCGCTTCGATAGATCGCCTTGCATTCTTACGATTATCGATTAAGCGATTGACAGCGAGGAATCCTCGTTTCTTTCAGCTAAAATAGGGTATTCCGCCCCCAAGAGTACCGTTTCACTGGCCGAAGGAATGCCCAACGAGGAAACGTTTCCGTTCACGGAAATCTCAGTTAAACTTTACGACGGCACGTCCTTCACTCTCGACGAGAGCGAATTAGCTGCCGCTCTTCAATACATACCTACGCAAGGCTATCCACCTCTCTTGCAGGTAAATGATTATTATGCCTGCATGTTGTGTGTCTAGTTTCGATATTTTTTAATGTATATGGACGAGAGAGTGTCTGAAAATTTGAGCAGGCTTGATAGCTCTGCGCGATAGCTAGAGACGTCACGCTCAAATAATACTCAGCTCGCCGATCACGAGATATAAAAAGCACAAATAACTTTCTAAGATAAAAATATCTAAGTAAAGCAAAGATAGAAAGAAGGAGATCACAGATATGGAGAATGAGCGGATTAAGTCCCGACAGTCGTTCGATTTACGTATTACGTATATTCGATTACGTATCGCGTAATCGCGTCCGAGATTGAGCCTGGCATAATCGAGCGTGTCGTTACACCTGGAATCTTCCGTTTTCAAGATAAGGGAATCGGCTACAATGTGTCTAACAACGTCGGACGTCAAATTGGTTTCAGGCCCTGAGGGAATTCCAGAGAAGGGCACACGCGCCGCCCTTATGGGAGAGTCGCGACATAGTCGTCGTTTCGGGGTCTCAGGACGGGCTTAGCAAGACTCTGGAGGCTATAATCGGCACTGGTGATCCGATTTTGGTTCCCGACCCTTTCTATCCCGGCGTCGAAGTTGTGGTTAGTTGATGCATATACGTTTTCATTAAAGGGAGAAAGTCCGGCCGTGACAAATTTCCCGCGCGTCATAAAGCGAGAGAGACGAGCGAGCCATCGAAGCGCTTAATTAAAATTTTGAGTGACTCGACCCGGTATGATTCCATGAAACATCTGCTGGAGGACGATCGTTAACGAATTCGATAAGAAGGACGTTGCAGAAGACGGCGTAATACGCCGCGTCGTTTATACGTTTTCAATCGATCAATCTGAAATCCGAGACACGGATTAGACTTGTTTCAAGCATGCTATCAATCTTTAATCTCGTTTCGAACAGGTCGCACCTCACAAGGCAGAACTCGTCGGGATCCCGCAGGACGACGATGGTCCCATCCCGAAAGTCATGAGGGAAATTCTCAGGGAGCGAAAGATGTCCGGCGAGAAAATGCCGAAAATAATGTACATCAATCCTACGGGTACGAATCCTACCGGTATCATCATACCGCTGGAAAGACGGAAGGAAATCTACAGGATAGCCTGCGAGTACAACTTCCTCATCCTTGACGATGATCCTTATCACTTCATCCATTTTGATAAGGTGAGCTACCTTTGCCCCGAAAACACGTTTAATTGCTGTAGATATCAAATACAGCGGTGAATAAATATGGATATGTATTATGAACGCGCGCATGTATGAAGATACATAGTGTGTATAGATACATAAATATTAACTACACGATTATCGAAAATTGCGGTTAATTTGTTTTGAAAACATAGTAAATGCAAGTTCTAATTATTATGTATATCTTTTTAAATTATTTATATATATATATAACATAAAAATAGATAATGGAAAAAAATTCAATGTTCTTTTAAATATATAATTTATTTTATATAAAAAGAGATTTACGTGTACATATGTATATATATATTGAATGAGTCTAACGGGCGTATAAGCATTGAAAAAAGAAATATAAAAATATGAAAGATCTAACGTTAATTAGATTAATATTATAATCTTATAAAAAAGATCGATGATTATCGTATATCAGCGGCTATTAAAAATTATTATTTAACGTTTTCTCCTGTCTAGAGATATGCAAAATTAACTAGATTCACCGCCGTGTTTCTATTCGCGCCTTCAATTTTACACAAATACATGTCTCCGAAACATATAAAACAATCAAAACTATTATGTTGCAAAGCTAAAATTATATACAACATAGAAACGTTTACATCCGAGAGGTGGACAGCGGTGTCCGCATACGTGACATACCTACGTTAACGTATCGTGCGATTTAATCATGAGCGATAAATTACCGCGAACATGATGGATTCTCGATCGCAGTTCAATGGTCGGCGATCATCGGCGAGAGTTAGAAAAAAAGTAGAAAAGAGTCGAGAACCTTTCACGAGGCGCGTCTTACATTAATATTCATTGATTCGGAGCGGATCTGAATTTGAATTTGTAATGTGGATACGTAATGCAAAACCGAATCGGTATATCTGCCGATATACATCCGAGTGACACGTCCGATCCGAGGCGTATCGATGACACAACGCTATTTCTAAAAGAAAGACGCTTTCTCTCCGCAGGAAGAGCCCAAGACGTTCCTATCGCTCGACACGGAAGGTCGAGTGAT
Organism: Eciton burchellii; assembly: GCA_020341155.1. Classification (NCBI taxonomy): domain Eukaryota; kingdom Metazoa; phylum Arthropoda; class Insecta; order Hymenoptera; family Formicidae; genus Eciton; species Eciton burchellii. Next base: position 2,240,950 of record JAHMML010000009.1, read on the forward strand.
TAGATTAGACTCGTTCTCCAAAGTGATCAGCAGCGGCATCAGGTTGGGTTTCATGACCGCTGCGGCTCCGCTCATCGCCAGCATCGAGCTGCATCTGCAGAGCAGTCACCTGCATGCTCCTACCTTATCGCAGGTTGGTAGAGCCACCCTTACCGCGCGCGGGAACTCACCCTCGAAGGGTAGTCCAAGCTGTCCCGTTGCCGGTAAACGTGCCGCCATCGCATCGAGCGTCCGCGTGATAAGATCTTAACGCTGTCGTCGTTCGGAGTTTAAATGCGGATATTAAAAACGCCTTTGCGCTTTGGAATGCAGAGCGTCGGAGATAATTGTAAGCAAAAAGAAAACCGTAAACATCGTTATCGGGAATGATGAAATGCCGCGAAAATCTCGGTGTATACCGGCGTTTAATCGTCATCCGTAAGTTTAACTGACAGTGGCGCGTGTCGGCTCTTATCGTGAATATTGATTGCTCGTTATCGCGAAAACGAAACGGAAATAAATCAATCGATTACTTGCCGCCAGGTGATAATGTACAAGCTGTTGAAAATTTGGGGTTACGAAGGCCTGATGCAGCATTACATAAGATTAAGACATTTCTACAAGGAGCGCAGAGACGTTATCTCGACATTGGCACACAAGCATTTGAACGGTGAGCGATAGTTGTCTGATGTGTAATCAATGATGATTTACATCGGTGCGAATAATTTCGCCAACGGGCGATATTTCTTGGTTTCGATCATTTATTCCTGTTCGTTAAGATATTTTCAAAAATTGACGAGTAGGGAGATGCGTAGAATGACATTGGATTTTAATGACGAATCATTAAAATCCAATGTCCTCCCGATGATACAACAGAAATCACGTACGATACGATACTTAGCAATGTCAGCAATTTAACAAAAATGATGTGTCGCAGGTTTAGCAGAGTTCACTACGCCGAAGGGTGGTTTTTTCTTGTGGCTTAAGATACCGGGGATCAGTAATACGTGGAAGATAATGCAGAGGGGCGTCAAAGACGGCGTCATCATGGCGCCGGGAGCTGCGTTCATGAAAGACCCTTCGAAGCCCTGCAATGCCATCAGGGCGAGCTTCTCGAAGGTTTCCTACAAAGAAATGGATCTGGTATATTTGAGATCTCTCCATCATCTGCGATAACATTACTCGGAGATTTTCATTCAATACAATGCAATTCGCGAGAGAATTCGCGTTTCTTTATTTCACTTTATCAATCGGCGATTGCTAGTTATTCGCAGAGAACTCAAAGCCACATATGCTCGGCGATTTGGATGATCCGAATTGAACGAATCGTTCCCTTTATCTCCTTTCGATTTGTTTTTCATCGTCGCGCGTGTCGTTTATTCTGTTCTGTCATGGACAAAAACCCGAACAGATTCTATCGCGATTAATCTATTCCATTCTATCGTGATCGATTAATCGTAACTACATCCATTTGTGTTCCAGGCGATGGAGCGATTGGCGGAGTTAATACGAGCGGAGCAGGCCGAGAATTACATCGAGAATTTGGACACGTGATGACTGACGACTGATGCGACGAACATGGTCGATATCGGGCGCCGTGAACTCCAATCGGTAACAAAACGCGGGTGAAGGGCCGGGAACAACATCGCCGACCAAGTGAGCGATGTTGTTGTGCGCGCGTGAAAGGAGGAAGTGTACCAAACATCGGTAGGATCGGACTTCTGTCACGGAGCGAAAGAGAATTCGCTTCGCGCTCGGCGTTCGTAGTCGCGAATTCCGTTAACAGAGGACATTGGCGCTACCAAAAACCATACATTAACGTTTATAATTAACAATTAACGATTAAGGACACTCGGACGTTCTCTAGCGTCACGGTTCGTCACTCGCGGCCTGTAAATATCGCGATATTTATGTTTACGTGTATCTTATCGTTTATCGAAGGCTCGAAAGCGAAGGGAGTTTCTGCGGATCTGCGGATAATCACAGTTATTTTGCAATTATAATCATCAAGTAGTTGAAGAGAACGAGAGCTCGAACGAGGTAATGAAAGTCTGATAGATCGACACATATCGGGGCATATTAAATTAACGGATTAATTTACCGGGACACGTTGGATCGCGCGAAACTTCGTTTTACTGGGTGTCACGTTTGCAACGGATCATTTTTGCTTTGCTGGAAACATTCTTGCGGAAAAGAGCGGGCTTTGTTATTCATCAAACTGATGAATAACGGGGAAATCCCCTCGTCTCCGGAGCGTCCTATTTCTGAACGGTTGATTTCTGCGATTTCTTCTGCGAGGCAAATGTGTTAATTTAATATGCCGCATGCAGAATTCTGTGGTCGTTGAAATAAATCGCTCGATCGCTTTATCCTCGAACCGATCTGCCGAATCTGGTGAGAACGATGCGACTTATTCTTGGTAGTTATACTTGGTTAAAGGTTGATTTCATTTGATAAGATGAAATGTACTTAAAGTGTCAGTGCTGACATTAGTGCTTTATTACTTTATTATTGTATGTATTTTTACCATGTAAATATTAATGAAAATAAAGATCGACACGAAAGATTGATAAACGAATGATACGTTTGAAGTTCGACGCGTTTGATGATCGAGGAAGCAATCAGGTCGGTGCGCGGTAAAAACTGATCTTACTTCTTTTAAAAGTTATGCTCGATTTATCACGCGATTGCTCGACGGAGAGGAAGGAAGAATCCATCATTCATAAATATTTGCTTATCAAACGTAATCAGCGATAAGCGCCGTCTCTGTATACCTTCCGATAACTGACCTTTTGTTTCTTGATGACAAAGCGTGTTATCCTTGTTTCGAAATCGGATCTGATCTTCCCCTGATCTGATTGTTGCAACAATGAAGAGATGCAGAACGCAAGAGAGTACCAGGGACACAAAGAAACGGGCGGGAACGAGAAGAGGCAGCTGCGCGAGCATGCGAGACGAGAGCTGGACAGCGAAAGTAAAACGCAGACGGTGGACCTTCAACGGTAAACATCTTAACTACCAATTAATTTAGCGGAATTAATTTAATCTGTTGCAATATAAGCAGACGAGAGCCGCATCGTGCGATGCGTCTACTTTGGCGTTCCTGCTCACCGGCGTTCGTTTTGCCACGTGTAACGCGTGCGAGGAGTCTTCCGATCGCAAAATGCTTGCACCCTTGTGCAAGTTCCCGGCATGCCCCGGCTCGCATGATATCCCGTCTCTTACTTAGTTAATTAAGACAACGGCGTTTAGCAACGTCCAGAACCGGCGCCATGTAAGCGTCTTGTGCGCGATGTATAATCCTTGAGAGGGACGCGAAGGTTAATGAATCAAGCTAACAGCTTGATTCAGCTTACATTCGCGTGGAGATAACGCAAGATGAGCGCAAGAAGCGGTAATTACGGTGACGAATTTTTGGAAACGGAGTCATGAGGAGTTGCCTGTCCGACTGCTTGAATCGAAGCAGCGTCAGGCGCGTTAGACGCAAGTCACGATCTTCAAAGAGACTTTCAAGATCTTGCATGTTCCCTCGTCGTCCAACGTCGAGTTTGATGATTGAGGAATGAGAATTTTATCTTTGTCCGCAACATAGCCGGAGCTAAATATCGCAACGGGAATTCGGGGGAACTGAATACGTATCGGAATACAACCTGGTTTCCTCGCACAGTGGAAGAGAAGACGGCGAGGATAAACGCGTAGCCCCTCGAAGATATAGTGTATATTAAAAGACGTTTTGCGGCCTTGCGGGGAAGCTGCGCGGATATAGCCGATCATACGAATGGCCACATTTTCGAGAGTGGGATTTGAGGGAAAAAAGCCAGTCCGCGCTTTCGTTTTCCGTATTGCAGCACGTTCCACGCGCCATAATCCGTTAATTAGCGCGATCGAATGCACTTGTCTCGTTTCTCCTCTCCTTTCTCTGTCTCTCTCTCTCTCTCTCTCTCTCTCTCTCTCTCTCTCTCTCCCTCTTTTCCTCTTGATTAAATTTTAGGAAAATTAGATCTCTTAGAAATGAATTTGTTGCACGAAAGTATTTCTTTATTTCTTTATTTCCGGTCGAATAATGGTGAAATTTTCTTTGTAAACTCGTCATTGTTGGGTGATTATTTTTATACTCTTTTATTCCGATAGTATCTTTTATTGATTATCTAGTCGTTTGACACGTGTTCCCACGCTGACAGCCATTGGTGCCTCGTTTAATACAAGGAAGAAACTTTTGTCGGCCGTCTGCGCTATTTTAACAAACGTGTATGCAGCGATTATTAACTGCGATACTTGCCACATTAAATGCCACTAATGCCATGTGCTCTCTAATTTTGGACAATAACTTGCTCCATGATTGGATTTCATAATTCAATATGCTTAAAAATATCCCAGATCGAGCAATCCCGTTGGCGCGTAAACTGAATTTATTCATTCCCTCTCAGGATTAAATTGATCGACGTCATGCAAAGCGGACGGTATTTCGAGCGGTTGTTCATTCCCTCCGAATGAATGCAACGCCTTAATCAGAAGAAATCAAAGAAGAAATCTGCCCGCGCGTTCCCACGAAAGGAACCATTACTGTTTTCGGGAACGCTCACTCGCGAACGACGTTGCCCGGTAGCGCGGTCCAAAGAAGAACGGAGGCTCGCTCGCTCGGGGGAGGCAGAGTCAACAGGAAAACCGGCAAGAGAGAGTACGAGAGAGAATTCTGAGAATCCTGCAGCGCGCGCCCTTAGTCGCGGCGAGTGCTCGTGAGAGCCGCTATCGTTTCCGTCTCAGCGAGGTTCGCCAGTGGCGCGGCGCGCACACCACGGGGGCTGCCAGCGGAGGGGGAGGGGGTGGTGGGGGGGCTCGGGGTCGGGCGGAAGAAGGGGAGTTATTCCCCGGGGGTGGGTGAGATCGGTGAGGTGACTCGCGGAGGCGGGAGAGAAGGCGCACCAGACTCATGGGACGACGGCAGGGATCTCGTGGGGGACGGGGGTTCGGACGGTGAACGGGGCAGGGGGAGGCGGCGGCGAGAGAAAGAGGAGAGAGGGTGAGAGAAAGCGGAGGGACGCGGCGCGGCGAAAGAACGCGGGTAGAAACGGACGGGGTGGCGCGCGCCAGGGAAGGGTGTGAGAGCAAGACGGGAGCGAGGAGGGGTCGAGGAAGGGTGCGCGAGGGGTAGTGCAGTTTCGTGTTGGCATTACTCTTGATTTCCGTGGTGACGTCGCTACCTCGCCAGCTCACCCTGTCCCCCGGCCCTCCCGTTCGCCGTTGCCACCCTTCTCCTACACCTCCTCCGCCGTCTCATCCACCTTCGGCGGCCTCCAACCCGTCTCCCCCTTCCCGCTTCTCTGTGTCTTGTGTTTTGCCATTTCAGCGCGCGAAGGCCACCCACCCCTCGTACTACAGGGAAAGAGCACCCAACCAGGCTATCTGGGAGAGATAGATCCTTCTGTGCGCGCTACGCTATATACATGTGTGCGCGCGCGCGCGCGTGTGTGTGTGTGTGTATCGTCCAAGCGGCGCGACACACCGCCCCGGAGGATATTTCTCTTCCTCTTGCCTTCGGCCTGGACGTTGCCGTTTGCCCACGGCTTCATGAGAAAGACTGCAACCGACATTGTGTCACACTGGACATTTCCTTCCGGCTCATCATCGATCGCATTATCCGAGTGATGAAAAAATAACACTCTCCAAATCATCCAAAGAGAGAGATGAAAAGAGGATCAGCGATATAGGACAGAGAAATGTCCAATCTTCCGTCCGTCTTTGAATACTTCTCCTTTGTGTCCGAAGCATCACCCATCGATACTAGGATGCCATCGATACGCGCGTATATCGGCGATATCGAAGTAACGCGATGTCACAGCAGTTAATCTTATCAGAGTCCCGAAAGTTTATCCGAAAGTCGAATCACTGAGCGCTCCTCGATTGCCTTGCCTAATTACTTCCTTTTAGCACTTCATTCCCGACTCCCGCTGGACAGCAAGGGCGGGGAACGAGCGGCAACCTCAACTTCATAAAAACGACCGATATCTCACGGACGTACAGCTTTTGTTGTCGTGGTGTTGACCGCCGGCGACGATGTCGGGAGCGAGGAGGCGAGAAGAAGACGAGAGTGCCGCGGCCATTACATCAGGCGTAAAAATTCCTGCTTTACGAACGCGGGAAAGGGATAACCCATTCCCGGGGTCGCCGTGCGTCTCGAAAAACAACGGAGGGTGCCAGAGGTATCTCCCTGTCTGCGAGCCCCCTATCTCTCTCCCGTCTCGTCGTTCGTTTTCCTAACGTCAGGCCCACGGAGGGCGGATGCGTGCCGCGAAGCTCGTTCGTTTGTCTCTCGCGGTTACGTGCAAGCTTGTTCAAGTCGCGGCAGACGTCGATGCCGCGTTCGACGTGCTGGATACTGAAATATACGCGCAAGCAGCGTGTAAGAACCGCGAATATGCAACAGGCTCGTTGCGAGATGACGGGAGAGCTGAGCGCGTTGCGATTCGCATTGACGGGAGACCCATGCTCGGTGTATGGAGGTAAATGGAATTATCGGAACGAAAGAGAGACGTCGATCATAATGGAGCCTGCAGACACATGGAGGAGATACCTCCCTTGTAAAAGACCCGTTGTAACCGCCGTTGTAATCTCCGCCTCCCTTCCCGGCGCCGCGTACATTGTACGCGAGACACGTTCGTCGATCAAAGAGCAGCGAACTGGAGAGATGTAATAAATTAAAGCTCGCACACCATCAGCCATCCATCGGATGGATCTTGGAGCGAGATATAAAAGTGAGTCTCGCTTTTATTTTATGGCTCTCAATGGACTCCGCATAGGAATGCTCTGCAGGAACTGCGATGAACGGTACGGACGTATGCATATTTTATCGAATTATCTCGCAGTCGCGATCCTATGCAGCATGAAAATATCGAAACGCGGGAGTTACGGCCAAACGAACTCACTCGAGACGAAGTGATCGTTCAGCGGGGACGACGCGACACGTACGATCCGAATTATTCGGGAATGATGGAGACCGTTCCGATATCCAAAATACAATTAATCCACACGCTTTTCCCACGATCCCTGCATGATAACGTCTAATATTTTGCTCTTTCGCGAATTTGCATTTCCTGCTCCGGAAAAGGGAACGAGATCTGCCCGCTCTGCCGGCGAGCGGAGTCGCGGCCCTTCACTTATTCAACGGGCTGGTAAATAAAAAAAGCTGCAGCGCGCGGCGAGTGCATAAAACATTGAAAACGCTCGGAATCGATTGCGTTTCATTACGGGCGCCGCGAGATCGCGTCAATCGCGGGGATTCTTCTTTCCTTCTTTCCTTCTTTCCTTTTTTTTCCCCCTTTTTTTTCCTCTCCTTTTTCTCCCCCTTTTTTTTTATCTTCGCGAAGATACCGTTTTAGGTGGCCGGCTCGTCGGTTCGTCGACCCGCGAGAATTCAGCCCTCAGAGTCGGAGATTCTGCGAGCTGAGATACGTAGAAGGCGACGGCGCTTCTCGTCGTTATAAATAAAGCGATTGGGAACAATTAATATATATTTGAAATGCGCGCGCGCGCGCGCGCATTTTTTAGGCATCGACCCTGGCGAATGGAAGACACATATCATCGTCGGGAAATGTGTACAAGACCGCTCGCCGTTGCGACGAATCGTAGACTTCGTCGTTTTGTCACGAAAAAAAGCGGCTGGCCGTCCAGCGATGCGGCCTTTCTCGAATGCAAGCTCGATACTTGGATTTAATGGCGAGCAACGAACTGAATGACGTGAACGAAGCTTGTCGCAGCGATTGCGATTCGGCTGATAGGTTTCACGAGGTTCAATGAGTACTCTGCGTTCATCAGCCGAATCGATCGCTTCTCGCGATATGGTTTCCCGCATAAACTCATCAAGGCGAGAAGAAACATTGTTCCCCCGCGCAAAGGTGGTCGTTCTATCTCCATATTTTTACGGCTCCGTTTCGAAGCATCCGAGATAAGTCAAATTATTTAACTAACGTTCGCCATGGTCGCGGTCACTCACGCGCGAGTCACTCTCAAGATCAGCGAGTGGCAACAAAATTCTTCTGTGTCGCTTTCATCTCACTAAAGACAAAGACTGTCCATCTTTCGCCGAAATCTAGCAAAAAAAACCGTCTGAGATAGTTTCCGGCGGATGGTTCGCCGACATTCGCAGCGCAACTTCCGCGTCAGCGAATCGATGCAGGGTCCGGTGGGACTTGCGGGGTCGCGGGGCCCCGAGGATCGAGAGGCGATCAGGAAGCGCGAAAACTCGGCGCGCCGAGAGAAAGGATGATGTCGGCAACGGGCAGTGTGGGAGAGGGGGCTCGGGGCACAAGGGGTGCGCAATATAGCCCCGCGATTGCCCAGTAAATATCGGGGCGAGGTTATAGCCGGCTCCGCGGCCCGTAAACCAAGACATTAAATTTTATAATATTGCGTCCCGTCTCTCGTATCCCCGTCCCTCCTCGGCATCCCCTTTGTTTCGTTCCCTCTCCCCCGCGCTCATCCCCCGCGCGTTCCCGCCCTCGCCGTCTACGAGCGTCCCGCTCTCTGGCCCTCTCCTCGACCCGTCCTTCCGTCGATGTTGCGTGAGCGCGCACGGCGTGCTTTTATTGGCTATTTACAGAGGAAATGGTCTCTAAATTAACTGCAGACTGCCGGATTGCTACCTATATCGAGCGGCTTCGTATAACATCTCGTCGCTCGCGCACGTTAAGATCAGAATCCAAGTGCGACATCGCATCGAGGAACGATTAATCGCGCGAGCGCGATGACAGCTGCGTTTCCGGTTTCCTCCTCGCTCCCGCTGAAGCGTCTGGTCTTCTTTGACCTCCGCGCGTGGAATCCGAAGTCTGCTCGAGCGAACGGATCTGAAATGATGCGCTGGGTAGATTCGTTGAGAGCTTCTGCGCGGCAAGACGGATCTATCGAGACGGATAAAGGATCAAGCAATCATGACGATAATGGTGGATGCTGCTTATACTTCTGGATATGAGATTGATCAATACTCGCAGAATCATCAATTAACGCATTGGTTGCATTGTTGGACGATTTATCAGGAGTTATCAGGAAATCATGACTGATAATCTGTCAGGAGTTGTCCTAAAGAAAACGTAATGCAGTTCTCGATTAATTACACTTGATTTTGTAGATTGTAAGCTCATCTGAGAAATCGATTCCTCCGAAGAACCGAGTGTACGTAATTATATTACGTAGCTCGTGATGTCACAGGTTTACAAGTTTTTGATTATTTGCGCACTTTGATTCTTCTTCCGCCGATAACGCCGAAGCAATAAGTGATAAGTCTGAGTTGTCGTATTAACGAATTATTTTTTACTCTAAACAGCTCTCTCTCTTTCTCTCTCTCTGTGCGCGACGAGATTGAGATGAGAACTACGTTAAATTCAGATATATTTCAAATGTCATGTCAGATGTTCCAGCGACAATGTTGACACGCGTGAAGGTCGTCCCGTTGATTCGAAGACGTTAATCGGCTGCGACTTGCGAGCGGCAAATAAATTTCATGTCTCAATTAATTTTTCGGGCACGTGTCGCCACGTGGCCACCGTCCGTCCCACCGGTGGTCTCTCTCTCTCTCTCTCTCTCTCTCTCTCTCTCTCTCTCTCTCTCTCTCTCTTTCTCGTGCGATCTACAAACAGGCCGCCCGGCCTGTAGAGAGGGGAGGGGGGGGGAAGGAAGGGGGCGTAATATCAGCGCAAATATATTAAGTGTTGTCCGCGCCAGGACTCCGTTTACGACGCTTGTTCTTTTTTTTCTCATTTTATTTATGCATCGACGATACGCATCTCCCTTTCGTACGGTCGGTACATACCTGTCGACGAAATTGCAACCGACAGGATGAGCACGAATGCTCGCTCATCGATGTATCCGATGAGTGCGTCATTCCTTATCTTGGACTCGCGCGCCGGGATGCCGCTGCGATAACAAACCGCGACAGAATCAGGGGATGATTTTATTTAATTAATCAGGACTAATCAGATCGGTAGCGCAATTACTATCAGCAACGGTGGCAAGAAACTAATGTTAAAGCCAGCGCGGCAAGTACAACGCGTTCAATGTGCTTACATTAAAACGCTTACATGCAAACTGTCCATTATTCCAGCATCGATGTCACGATTTAATCATAGCTCCATCAACTATCGTCTTTTTGCCGCATGAGACATACAGCCTAACCGCTGAACGGTCAACTGGCATTGACGAGGTCGGATCCAGATGATCCAGATGCGGAATGATCTCGCGGCGTTGGAGATGCGCGATCGAGCAGCTCGCGCTGCTGAAAGTTTCACGAACGAGTTCACGAGGATGATGTCGGTTGTAGAATCGTCGGTTGTCCGACGATCGAGCTCCTCCAAGGACGAGACGCTTTAAATGAAATGAGAGCCAGCTTGCCCGCAAACTATCCATCGCATCAACGCGATCATGAACGACATATGTTTGAGCGGGGCGGTAATATATACATAGTCCTCCTCGGACACATCCTCGTACAACATATTAACAGCTTAGCCGGTAAGCCTTTTATATTACATTTTTCCCTCTATGGGGTCTCTCCTAATCCAATGGGGTAGCGCGGCTCCCTTGTAATACCGAGGGTAGCGAGTTCGACCTTGCCCAATGGTTAACATCGAAATCGGACGAGCCAAGATCGTGAGTTAAAAGAATCTATCGGGAAGGCAATCTGCAAATAGTGGACTATTCGCGGAGAGACGCGTAATTTTCGAATTTCTGCTCCACGGAAATTCAATTCGATCTTTGTGCGCGCATCACAACCGCACTTCCTTTTGAACTTTCAAAGCTTCTCATCGAAGCTTCTATTTTGTTCCTACATCCGATTTGGCGCGTATGCGCAAACGGGCACGAATTGTTTAGTCTTTGTTCGTTTTAAAATTCTAGAGACGGAGATTTCTGTCTCTCCATTCCTGCGCACGGTTTTTCCCTCGCCTAACGATTCTCGTTTCTCGTTTCTCACACGAAGCTCTGATTGTCTGAGAAAAATATCCTCTCGTATCTTTTTTAAAGTCTTCTCCTTTCGCGATTCTCGCTGTCGCGGAAAACGGGATGGCGCGGGGAATACGCGAGGTGTCGCGAGCCCCTCTTCTCGAAATGGAAAGATTTATTTATCATCAGTCTCTGCTTCGTGGATTCGACTGATCGATATCTTAAATAATCGTCCGGCATGAACGCAGGATCGCCGGAGAAAACTCGTAGGCAGGATGCGCGCGATCGCCGTTCTAATTTATCCCGCACGAGTGTATGCGCGTGTGCGCGTGTGTGCGCGACGTGTGCATGATTCGGGCGATATCCCATCACAATGCCTTCTCGCGCGTGCACGAGCGGGCCTCGGCGATCCGGCGAATCGTTCCAGGCCGATAACCGCTTCCTCTGACTTGACTTTGCGAGCATTTCACGCCCGCAGCTCCAATTAAGTAGAATGACTGACCGCGCGCGCCGTTGTAAATCTGTTGGCCCGCCGATCCGCGCCGAGATCGCATTAACGGAGCAGACATAAGTTTAGCGGCAGGTCCGTGTTTGCCAGGGGCGCGCCCTGGCCTGGGGTCGAGCCATTGTTTGCCCTGAAACGCACGCAACGCGGAATCATCCCTTGACGCGTGACTTACGTGCCCGTAAAGCCAAACACGGGGGATGTATCGCGTACACGCACGCGCACGCACACGCAGGAGCGCGGCATTTTTAGCGATTTCATCGCGAATCGTCGATACGACTTTCCCTCCGGCTGATCGCTCGATGCCGCGGTATCATCGGATTCCAGGTGCGATTCCAGGTACGATCTGGCTCACACATCAAATGCCCGATCAGACTTTATTTTAATTCATCAAGCTCGAGCGGAATCAAGCTTGAGACAGGCGTCGCCGTTCGGGAGCTTCATGACCGCGTTTGACACGAAATCCAGCTGGAATTAGCTCTGACGAGCATGCTTGGGATGCGACACCGTTCAACTTTGTCACCAGACCCGTTCCTAAGGATTAGAATTCAATGAATGGCGGAATCGTCGGCGGAGTGCCGACTGTTATCCCCGCCGAGAGAGATTACGTCGACCGCTCGCGGTGCGCTGGAGAACATCAGAATGCGGAACGCATTACGCGGTCGCGTCGGGATCGCGGACAGAGTTCGAAGATAGAGATATGAAAGAGCGGTAATAAATCTTTAGCCGGGATCTTAAGTTCCCGAGTAAATCTTGCCACGTTTTAGCAGTAAGTCCAGAGCTCACTGCGAAACGGGATCAAGCATACCGACTTGCCGGATAACGTCCTGCATGGCTCGTCCTCCTCGTCGCCGGCTGCGTAGTCCGCGAAAGGTGCTAAATCCACTTGCGACAACTTTAAAATCGACTCCTCCGCCCATACTGATGTGTTTCCGCTTTAATCCGCAAAAAAGGACCGAGCCTAACGAGCTCCAGCTCGGAGCGGGGATCAGCGGGGATTCCGCTGATCTGCAGCAGCTCTCTCTCTCTCTCTCTCTCTCTCTCTCTCTCTCTCTCTCTCACTCTCTCTCTTTTTACGCTACAGTTTTAATCGACGCAGTGTTGCGTCGCGATGAGATGCTCGTGAAAAGATTTGAATTGTGGTCAAAATTAGAGTCAACTCGACGAGTTATACCTTCGATCCTTCTTCCACTCGTGTGAAATCAACGCGTGTTGACCTTTTCGCAACATTTATTATTCGCTTCGCGACGTAACATTCGTATCTGAACGATCGCGGATTCGTTGCGAGCGGCAACGGACGGAGAAAGATGTAAAAATGTACTCGACAGGAAGTTGCCGAGTTCCTGTTGGACGGAGGGAGAGAAAGTTGGACCGGACCGGGCGAGAGTACGGCATGATTTAGATATCGCCTTCTTGCGGTAATCAATTTCCATTAACAAAGTCTTAGCACAGTTAGAGAGGACTGCGGGTGAGGGGATCGGAGATACGGCAGGAAAACGTAAGGAAAGAAAGCACGGAAATGGAAGGCGAGTCTTGGACGGATACGCCGCCGTAACGAAGTCTTGTAAATTTTTATCCTAAGAGATCATTGCCGCGCGCCGGAGGAGCGGGAATTCTTTTCTTTAAATGTCCTGTCAGTTTCAGTAATTGTTCCGGGCCGTAACGAAGCAATCGCGCAACTGCGCGTCACGAGAGACTGAAGCGGGATAGAACGCGATTCCTGAGGAAGGAAAATTATAATAATCAATTAAGGGAGCTGAGCCGTTGAACTGAGCCGTTTATTCGTGTCTTTTGCGCTATTTCACACATGCGCATTTGCAGCGCATCGAGACCTTGCAAGGTCATCCGGAAAACACCATCGCGCCATGCGTCGGCGCGATGATAATGTAACACGCCTGAACACTTCGTCAGCTTCGTCACACGCGCTTCTGGATCTACCAAGTGGAATGGAGTGGAGGGCAATAAACAAATTTCGGACAAGAAGGAAAGCGCGTCCCCAGGCTTTCCTCCAGACAAGTTCGCGGGAGGAGAAAATTGAAAAACTTCTCGATAAAATTGCCCCGCCGCTGCGACTCGCGCAGTGAACTTAAGCGTCTCGTGCTCGATACATTCTGAAAACTAATTAAACTTCGGACATATACACACGAAGGGACGCGCAAGTTCCCCGGCTCGCAAGTTCCCCGGGCAATCCTGCGAGGTGGTGGATTAACCCCCGGCGCGGCTTTTTAAAACCGAATGGCGCGAACGGATACGTCGCGATACGCGTAAATTTTTCCAATACCCTTCAAGGAAGGTCCTCCGCTGTCGGATACTCAATCACATTACGATCCTTGATTAAGCTCTCGTCCGAGTGGAAATATTTACCGCGGCGAGTGAAATCAGTCAGCTTCCAGGTTTGCTCGATAATGCTCGGCGAAACGATAGCAGATGCGCGATGAATATTTCAGACCGACTCGAGGAAAGCTGGCTGAATCCGGGTCGTCGCGCTTGGCGTCGACGTCTCTTCGCGCGGGACCGAACCGGTTCCGCGACGCGGAAACGCGGCGCCCTTCGGACGAACGAAGAAGCGAGGCGGACGCGATAAATCGCAACCGAAATTCGCCGATCGTTTCGCATCGCCGGTCCGGCAATTAAGCGAAAGCCGACGAGGTATCGAGTGGCAAAATATTTGCAGAAATGTGGCATCGCCGATAACGCTCGGTAACTCGTTGGCAGCCGTACTAGGAATGTGAGATATGGGTGGAACTCGATCGACGTCCAAATGAAGCATGCTACAGAGTCGGCAAGTGCCCCGGCTGGATATTATAGACCTGTGAACGAGGCTGAGGGGTGGTTTCGCGCTAAATTGAAACGCTCGAAGGTAACGTCTAATGAAAGCACAAGCGCGGGAGCTAATATCCACCCCACTAGAATGTAATAATTTCAGAATGGTACTTCAGAGAGAGCTGTACTTGTGCAACAAAGGTTAACCACGCGAACGGCTATTCGCGATCGCGCGCAACGAGAAATCGCCGAGTCCGCCGCGGAAAAGTACCCCTGCCGAGGCAGGGGCAGGGGGAGGGGAGCTCCCCTCTGCCCCCCCCCCCCCCCTCTCTCTCGCTCTCTCTCTCTCTCTCTCTCGCGCGCGCGCGGGCGCGCCGATTTATCACGAGCTACCGAGCCGGATGATCCGCGTACGCGTTACGTCGGATATGCCACCGGGAATAAGGATCATTGAGATTCGACCGGAAGATGAACTCGCGCGCGACCCCTCGATATCAGTTACGGGCTGCCGGGAATCGCCGGCGAACGACAGCGGAGGATCGGGGCTCGGGTTTTAATACCTGCTACGAAGCAAACGACAGCCTCCGCGTGCTCGCACTTGGAGCGGCCGCTCGTGGCGTTAATTGAACGAACGAATGTCTCGCTGGTCGAAGGAACGAAGATGAAATCGATCTCGTTCTCCCGGAGGCTGCTGCTTCGCTGTTATTTTCCACGAGGCAGTTGTTCCACACGGAATGCCTCTCGCGATTCGAGGGAATTGTTCGTTTCTCCGTCATGATCCGGAGAAAACGAACGATCATCTTTGTCTCTTATCGTATCGCGTTTCCATGTTAAAAAGAAAGAGAGAGAGAGAGAGAGAGAGAGGGAGAGAATATAGGCATATTTCGAAACATCCAAGCGCTCGGATATGATCTCGGCGATGATTTCGCTGGATCATGCCTTATTAAAGAGTCGAGAGGTCAAGATGTCGAGTTCCGTTGACTCAGAGGAGCCTGGAACAGGCTTGTTCGATGAGATTTTCAAAGAGCTGCTTCCTGGCGTACCAGTGCGAAACGTCAGGACGTGCGTCTGCGATAGATTCCGTGACGCGTTTCCTGGACGTGATTCGTCTGACGCCAAGACGCCGCCAGCGAACGAAGCGGAATGCGCGATCCCTGCGAATCTCCAACTCCTCGCGATCACGCTGCTTTCGTCGCGCGAGTTCTGTGGSGGCGGGAGGAGGGGAGGGGGGGCTCGATTAATCGCGTCAATCGCGAGGCGAGAAATCTAGCGGTCGATCGATCGCGGACCGTGGTCGATCGACCGACCGCCGAAGATTCTATTTCCGTTGTTCGGCCTGAGCGCGGGAGATTAGCTGCAGCCGTTTACGACGTAATCAAATGAAGTTTACTTTTTTCGTATCGTAATATTTCATTGCTGCTGGCGATGAAGTTTCACGAGTAGCTGCCGGATGAACCCTGATAACTGACAGTAATCTACTCTAGACGGGTCGATAGTTACGAAAGCCCGGTATAAAAATAATATCGAAGAGTCCGACGTGTGTAAGTGCATCTGTAAAATGAATTTTGTTGGAGGGCCCAACCCCCCGTCTCTCTCTCTCTCTCTCTCTCTCTCTCTCTCTCTCTCTCTCTCGTCCCGTCTCTCTTCTCCACTCGCGCGCGCGGAAGCGTGAGCGCTCGCGCGTGCGTGCGTCGACGGGGCGGAGGGGACGCGAGAGCATGTAGGTGCTGTAAGCACAAATTGCCACAAATTGGAGAAAATTGAATGAAGCTTACAGCTTAACGAAGGCACTAAACCCTTGCGGAACGACCTATCTCAACATGCAGCCCATTTTCGTGATAAGTGAGGAGATGTCGCGCGTTTAAAACGCGCTCCAGCCGGGACTCCGCGCTGATATCGCAGGAGACTGATCCCCGAAGATGTCCGAATTCGCCGCAGCGATCAGCTCGTATCGTAAGGCTCGTCGTCGACATCGGCCACGATGAATCGCGCGACGAACGAACGGACCGAAGCGGAAACGCAAACGTTCGAACGCGATTCATCGCGTTTTCGCGGAGGGCGAAAAACGCCGAATGAGAGGAATTTCGCGAGAGATTCCGTTACCCTGTCGCTTTTTCATTTGGCGTTTTTTCCTCGCGTCATAAATGTAAGAGAAGAATTCTATCTCGCGCGACCAACGCCCGCGCGCCGTTGCACGCGATCGTCGCGCGAAAGATCTCATTTTTACGCTGTTTTCACGCTCATTACTTACATCGCGATGCCGCCCAACGGTTCATTTACGCCACTCTGCTGTTTGAGGTTTCATTTCGGCGGAAATATGTTAATGGAATGTCCGGAAATTATTCACGTTTCATTGACGTTCATTACACGCGGAAATCAGCAGCGCGAGCGACCGCTTCGCGGGCGGGCGGGGGAGGGGGAGRGGGGGRGGGGGRGGGGGRGGGGGGRGGGGGCAAGATTCGACGAACTTTTCTGCCCGAGGAAAATCCCAAATTTTCCAGCTTGGCCGCGACGTTGATCGTCAGAGCGTCGAACGATCATCCCTTCTAAACGAACGAGCTCTCTTTCCGCGTGATAATTTCCTCTCCGTCAGAAAGCGCGCGGACGATTATCGCGGACGAGGGGTTATATCTGTTATATCGTCACCGAGTGCATTATAAGAAGCTTTAGTCCGAACGTCGAACACTTGCCTGGAACGACAAAAGGTTTTGATTTTCCGATAGAAAAAGGTCGTTATTGAAGTACTTTCCCGCCACTGAAGAACTCCGAAACGACCGTAACCGGTGGAAACTGGGAGGCAGGGATTGGAGGCACACCGGGGGAGAAAGAGACACCGAACGAGGGAGAGTAGAGAGGAAAGAGGAGACAGAGAGAGGCGCAGAGAGAGAGAGAGAGAGACAGAGAGAAGGCAGAGAAAGGGAGGAGAAGTTAAAGAGAAGGACGGAAGAGGGCGAGGCTGAAGGAAAAAGACAGGGAAAGGAGGCGCGGGCGATATGAGGGCTCGAGACTGCGAGTGAGAGGGCAAGAGAGACAGAGAGAGAGAGAGAGAGAGAGAGAGAGAGAGAGATGCGGCGCGCGAGATGCGGTGGAATATGTCTGGCGTATGTGGAGAACCTTGTACACTCCCCCGGGATCGTTATGGGGGGCATTCCGGCTTCTGGTATGTAATATCAGAAATTCCTATCTACCTGTGTGTCGCCTGTTGCCGGTGCGCGATGGTCCAATTGGAGCGGGCGAAACGCGCGCGATGCGCCCGTGCGCGATGCGAAAGTGGTATTACTTGTGTCGGAGCTGTGCGCGAAGGGCTGGGCGCGGGGCGGCGGTAGGGCCGGATCGGCGACATCCGTCGGGGGCATAAAACGAAAACGCGGGGGAAAATTAACACGCGCGCGCGCGCGCGATTCGTCCGATCCGGCGAGGGCAAGCGGGAGAGTCACGTGTGACGGATGACGTCATTCGTCACGCTCGCCAAGGAAGACGCGGCCGATTAATTGGCCGCGCAAGATTTGCCGCGAGGGGGTTCGTTCGTTAAAGAGGATAATCTTTCGCGGTATTATTCGCGCGATTCCGCGTCAATTCCGACGCGCGGCTCCTGTTTAGGGATTTATGGTAGGGTCTTGAAGGGTGCGCACGCCGCAGAGCTATCCGGTGCAGCGGAGTGCGCGATACGCGCGAAGGGAAGACTTTGATTTCGTCGCATCGGCGGGGTAGTTTTAGCCGGAGGCATCGTTTGTCTGCATTCGACACATTGTCAATTTGCCGCTGCTCGTCTCGTCTGTTTAAAATCGATCGCGCCGGGGGCACGCATACCTGTCTACCGCATACATTTTCGAGCGCTGTAGGCGTGCATCATTCTCGCTCCCTAACAACCTGCTAAAAAAATAGTCGCTTTGTACAATCGCCGAGCGCGCTGCGCGCGTTGTCGTCTCCGGCGATTTTTATGAATAAACGGGCGCCACTTCCACTCAGGAAATTCCCGTTCGAATCATCGTCGAGGTCACCACAAGCGGCACGTCCCTGTCGCGATTAGGTATTCCTTGTCGCTTGCTTACGTTCTCTGTTTTCCCGAGGGCGCGAAACGTCGAAAATGTTTGACGGTATTATTGACGATATGAATAATAGAGATAAATAATATCGGATACTCTAGAAGAATCGCGATCGCGAGAGCGATCGCGCACGGAACGATACGTTTCTAGCATATTTCAGGATATCTCACAGGACATGCGCGGTTCCGATTTTATTTCGAGCATAAACAATTGGTAATTCACATGACCGATCGTCCGCGGTTCCCCGGAGATGCGACGAGATTCCTCCCGATGCGAGGAAGATAGCTGATCGTTCGGCAGCGATCTTGCCACCGCCGCCATGGCCATCATCGGAAATGAGAACCGCAGACGCGGTACACATTTGAAGTATGACGTGACTGAGAATTCCGTACGGGCGAGCAGCGCATTCCGCGTGATATCTATTTCATTATGGGGAGAGATTCCAGAGTATTTTTGTAATTATACGCGGCGATCATCGCCACTGGTTACACAGGTTGTACCGTTCATATTGTGTTTGCGAATATTGTCGCAATATGATCGAAATTTCTCGGGAACGGCCTGTGATCGAATACTCGGACCGGCGACGTTAATTATCTTTAATCCAATTAGCCGTGTATTTGCATACGCCGACTACGATGTTTTCGAGCGTTCGCTCGAGTCTGCGCTCATTAGCGCCGTTGGATGTGACGCATATTAACGTAAAATAAGTCCGCGAGGGATGCGCGGACGTGTACACCTGAAAAGTGTAATTAAAAATCGCGTTTTATCCGCCTCCGCTGCCTCCCTTACGAGGAGAGCCGCGGATGTCCTCGCGCGCGCGCGCGCGCGCAACTATATTGTTTATGAATTTTTTTTGCTGCTTGCTCGTCCGCGCGTGCGTTCGTTCATGAGTGAATGATGAACAAGAATGGATAGAGTGAAATCGTGAGCAAACGTCGTGCTTCGTTCGTAAAGCAAGACGGAACATTGCATGATCGAACAAGCAGGTCGTGCTTCATCCTGACGAACGTCGCTGATTAACGAGAGACGAGAGACACGCGCGTGGAGAACGTCGACTCTACCAATTATTCCTAAATTAGCGAAAGAATGCGTAAAACTAGGACGACGTCGGTTGTATGCGACTACCTCATCCTGTTCGTTAGATCTCCTGGACTCCCGCTCGCCCCCTCCCCCGCGCAAAGAGCAAACAGTGCCGATGCTTGGCTCTTCTCTTCTCTGGCCACGGCGGGATCTTCAAGCGCGTTGTTTGTCGGCGGCTCTCTCAGCCTCTCGTCGTGTCGGATTCATCGAACGGGATTTTAGCCGGTTTATTTATGCCGGCGAAACGTACAAACGTAAAAAGGGGAGGGGATAAAAAGGGAAAGTACGCGAAGCGTATTGCTTTATTTGCGTTTCAGCTATCCTTATTTTCTCATTTCATGGATTTTAACGAAATGGACCCGCCATTAATGCTCATAATCTATCGCTCAGAGTCATCTATGTGCTCATATTACATGTATTAGCTTTAATGTTACTTTTATAATCCAGGTATGCTAGAGTAATTAATTGTAGAGAGAGAGAGAGAGAGAGAGGGAGAGAGAGAGGGGGGGGGGAAGGTCGCGCAACTCGAAATTTCGGGCCTGCGAAGGGTGGCAAACGGGTCTCGTTGCAACTACAATATAATCGAATTACGGCATAACATTGATTTAGCGTTAATGTAACCACTATTGTTTACAAATTACGTAACGTACGTGACGATTATTACGAATTACCGATACAGATGATAATGCTACTTCAAATTCGTCAAAGAATCTGTCATTAAAGTTTAATTCAATGAGAGTGGAATACTCTGTACATCAATTTGCGCGATGTTAATAAGTCATTTAGTGCACTAAAAGCGGAGTAATTCCGCACTCATTTGCGAACGCTAGCCACTTTGATACAACTATAAAAAAGAGGCAACCGATAGCTCGATAGCGCATCAGAAGCGCTCATATCTAATCGATCGGGGTTAAACTGGCTGAAACGTACGCGTATCATTTCTCAGCGGCATCGTAATTAGCGCGTTTGTTAATTACGATAGCGTGCAAATAAAATGCGAGAGATACCTCCTCAAGTCTTCACGGCTCTCTGTCGGATGCGTCCGACCTTTTCCCGAGCAATCACTTGCCCCCGTGGACAATCGCGCGACGATGCGCCGCGCAACTGTCAAACTACCCTCACGCATCCCCTGTGTCCGTTAGCAGCGGAACGTCGTCGTTCACGTAAGGATCGCGGAATCGCGCAGGTCGGACCGGCAGGTTAGGAGCCATCGTGACTTCCGCTCTCGCTGCACGGGCTGCCGCGTTATAAAAAGGGGTAGCTATTGAATTAAAAGGACGGTAGCGAGTAAGGCGGGCCGCAACGAGGGTAGCGAGTCCGCGGCCAAGCGGGATTCCGGCGAACGCGGGTACGCGCGCGTGGGAGGAAGAGGCACGTCGAGAAAGAGAGAAAGAGAGAGCGAGAGSGAGAGAGAGAGAGAGAGAGAGAGTGAGAGAGCGGGGSGGGGGRGGGAGGGGGAGGAACGAGAGCGGCGATGCCGAAAGCGGGAAGGGCGACGGGGGAGGCCGGGGAGACCGTGGGACGGGGTGTCCGGGAGGGGGCGAAAAAGGCGGAGGAAATGAGAAGAAGAGGGCTCTCTCTTCTCCTTCGGCCGGTCGTCTGCTCGTAACCCCCGTCTCACCCCCTCTCGTAGCCGCTGTCGAGCGGGTCCGCGCGCTTGCCGGCCATAAAAATAAAATTTCAATAAATCTCCGCCGTGCGAAAACTAGTGGGGCATCCGAGGGGCGGGCTACTCGCTGATTGGAGCTCCACGTTACCGGCGGTTACCGCCTACCGCAAAACGGAGACGACGAAAGGGACGGTAACCCGGATCGAGTTTACTTCGGGATATGGGCAGCCCTTGCACAGCTACCAACCGTCACGACCCGACGACTGAAAATACAATCGCGATGTGTCCAGGTCCGAGATTTTTCCTCGCGTTGTTCACCTATTGACCATCCCTCTGGTCTCTTTTTCGTACCAATTCCTGTTTCGGTCGTCGATGTCTTATCACTGCTATCTGCTGTCCCACTGTGCACTCGTTCAACTTGTGACAAGCGTGCGAGTATCGCTTATCGCTATTACGTTTAAGTTTAGGACGATTGCAAACTTCTCGCACGAAAGACTCCGTCGAATGCACGGAACAACATTCAAGCGCGAGATGATCTTTTCGTAAGGGATGAATTCTCCGCTTTGACAGATGATTAATATCTTTCTTCTCTCCCGAAAAAAAAAAAAAAAAGGAGAATGTAATTTGGTCGCAAACGTGGGACAATTTTAGAGGAAGGCACTGGCACAGCTGACTACCGTCCTGCATCCCGGTGCTGAATCCGCGAGATAGGAGCAATTTGATGCCACGTCTCTGGGCGGGGCTTGCGGTAAAGTGGGGAGTCGCGCGAGGGAGCACGGGGTGAGTGCGAGCGAGAGGACACCGTCGCGTGCTTCCGATGCGAGCGAGACACCGATATACCCCCCGAGCACGCGCGAGTGGGGGTGTTCGGATATGGCAGTCGGCCAGTTCGCTGTTTGCCTTCCTGGGGCACGGGCCGGTCCTCAGGCTCGTCTGTACACCCAAGTAACCATCCACGAAGCTCGTGTGTCGCCGCGTCAGTCGCAGTTCCTCTTTTTTCCCTGATCCGTGGTTCCCCGAGGGTGAGGGTGAGGTGTTCGCGAATTTATCGCGCGGATAAATTCCGCTTCCGCGTGCTGTATTGGAGCTACGCTCCCGAGGAGCGGTATGCTCAACAACATCACCGCCAGCGGTTCTGTACATGGTATCTCCGGTAAGTACTCCACCCCGAAGTACTCCACAAGACATCCTCCGCAGTCTGCTCAAGGGGACACCGCGCTCGGACGTGGCCTGCGATCTCGAAGAATCGGCTAACGTCGCGTACTCGTCCCGCCAAACATGCCGATTCGCTGCGCGTCTACGGATCCGAGCTTCTAGCCTTGACGAGATCCGGAAACTGGCGGAAACTGTCTCGTGAAATCCATCAGTTTCCTGCTTCGTTACGTCCTGCTGCGACTGAATATGTCCGTCCTAGTTCTAGAAGACAAGAATCGTGAATTGTCGAATTATTCGGAAATGATCGATACATCGAGCTGATCCTTTCCCGATCATGGCTCATCGAGAGCCAAATATCCTACTTATCTTCATCACGTTCCCGTTACTGCAGCATTATTAATCATGTTTCCGTCACTCGATGCATCATTAATGGCTATATAATCATCATCTGATTGTTATTGTTATCTCACTGATTTTATAACGATCGTCAACTAATAATGATCAGAGTCCTTGAAAAGCCATCGGTATCTCCGAACCGTCGGCGCACCTCGCTTCCTGTTTCTATCAATATCCGCACATCTTATCAATCTCATTTCTAAAAGATATCATAAAAAATACTCACAGAGTATCAAGTAATTTAATTAAGTTTTAAATATAAAACCTCAAGATCAAACAGCTCGAATTAAACGCCTCGGGTCAATTCAAAGTTCCATCAACCTTGATAATCGCAGTTGATCTGTCTTAAATTTATTACGCCTGACAGTGAAATTTCATCGCAAATTGCAGATTTTTAATGAAGCATTCCTGATTTAGATATATAATAATAAAGGAACAGCAGATCGAGTACAAGTTACTTTGAAGGGAGTTTTTTTGTAAATTTATATTTCTAAAATCAAATTTTATAATATTATATTTATAAATTTTATAAATTTTCAAATTTATTTACATAAACGTATGATGTTTCTCAAAACACATTTGCTTTCCCACGGCACGCATCGGCATACTTTCGCGATAAATAAATCTCGCGACTATAAATGCCACGAAATTTTCTCGTTAAAAAGCGCCGTTTCCGCTATCTTTGCCAGATAAAAATCACACCGTGTCTAAAACAGTCGAATTAATGATAATTAATTGATTAATAAAAGAAAAAAAAATAGGAGTAAAGATATTGAATGCAAAATAGATGGCATCAACGCGCGGTTTCTCAATTAAATTTATAAAACGCATTTATAAATAATCAATCGCAATGTCAATAAATATTTTGCATCGTTTTGTTTGGAAATCTTTATTAATTCTGTGGGATCATATCATGCTTGCCGCGTTGAACGCGTATAATTGTATAATTTCACTCTCAATTGTCTCTCAATTGTCCCCGCGAAGAATAAATCTCAAGCAAGCTTAAACTTCCTCTTGAATCAATTCGACTTCCGTCGGCTGGCACAAGAACTTTCGACTGACTAATCTCTTCCGAATCCCCGAATCGGAACATCCTGTAGATTCCCGTTAAAATTGTGTTGAAAATTGTATAAGAGACATTTACGCATAGGAGCATCATTTTCACTTGACTTTCATTCGCACAGACAGAGAAATCTGGACAAGTTTCAAAAAAATCTGCCGACCTTGTAACGCAAGCAAAGATATCGATCGTTATTTATCTCAGCGGATAACGTGATCTCAGCAGATTTAGTGATAACGCACGATAAGGCCATTGCCATTGATAATGGCGAACTTTGTGAAGCGCGATGTCAGAATAATTAAAATCCTCTCTAACGCATCAATGACTTATGTGTGCAACGTCCATTTTGAATTGTCACAACGAATTCGAACAACGTCGATCAACTCCAAGATCCCTCTGAATATTCGTCAATAAAGTCGTTCCTTGCTGTCGCTAGCAAAGGATTCGAAGCGGGGGTGGAAAGAATAGCGGCAGTAACACGTGACTCGCATGTCTTTGTTCGCCGACACCTCAAGAAAGCCGCTTCTCGAGTTTGATGATCTTAATTACCTCAACACTGATTACATTACGCGGGAAGTTGAGGAACGATTTAGAGAGTTAGAATGTTGCAGGTGGCGGGAGCCGAGCGTAAAGCGTTACACGTTAATCGGATTAAAAGAAAGTTAGTGGTCCCTTTTCTTCCTACGGACTCCATCGCTCGGTCTCTCTCGATCTGGACGATTATCTCGTCCGCGATATTGCACTCGCTTGGCTCGTCGCCACGCGGTCTGCGCGGCTGCTCGTTCTTTTCTCCAATGCGCGAAATCGGTGACGGTCCTTCCGGGAACGAGTTCCCGGGGATTGTCCTTCCGAGAGAATCATCAGTGAAGCTGACGCGATTTTTCCTTGCGGAGATCGCAATCGCAATGGTTCGCGATCGCGCGAAATGCGTCGACATTGCTCGCTCGGCGGGCAATAATAAATTGCATTTATTTCCTGCTTCCCGTTGCACGGAACTAAACATATATTTACTCGCGCCGATCTGTCGATCATCAAAGTCCACCCTCATCAACCTACGCGGGATATCGAAAATGAGATTTCGCCCTTGCCGCCGCCGCCGCCGCCGCCGCCGCACTTAAAGAGTGTCCGTTAAAATTCGTTTCGTCTTCTTTTTTTTTTCTTTCCCTCACTTCTTCCGTTTTTTTTTTTTTTTCGTTTTCCTTTTCCTTCACATGTGTGATGTGCGTTAATTACATTTGGTGCATCGGTCATCCATTGAGGCAAGACAGCCGTGACGCGCGAATAAACGCGTCTATCACGACACTTCCGAATAGTAATGTGATTTATGACTTTATTATTCAGACGTTACCGCGCGGGCGACTGTCAATCACATCAAGCTTCCGAACGCGCGGATAAACGCGCGTGGCGCGTAAATTAAAAAAAAAAATTATTGCGGCGAGAGGAGAGAGAGAGAGAGAGAGAGAGAGAGAGAGAGAGAGAGAGAGAGAGAGAGAGAGAGAGAGAGAGAGAGAGAGAAGAGATGACGAGGGAGGAACGCAGGGATGGACGCAGGGATGCTTGGCCGCGTCGCGTGCGACCCTTCGGTGATTAGCGTCTTAATTTGATTATGATTTCCGATAATCCGGTAAATTAACGCCGGATTAAATAATCATTCTCAATCATCAGCGGGAGGGATGGACGATGTCTCGAAGTAGCGCGGGAAAGACGGAGCGGGAGGGGTGGAGGGCCTCGTAACGGGCGCATGGTGATCCGAAGGGCGCGGGCGGGGATGCGACGCGGCGTCGCGGCCGCGCGATTTCCGCGCGCGATAGCGAGCGGTTCGTGCACGCTGGGAGGCGCAGGGAGGATGTGTCAAAAGAATCTAGCAAAGTCTAGCCGGATGAGGGGGAGCTCGTAAATACCGGGGACCGGCACTAAAATCCGAAGAAAATCATCAAGGCCTATAAAAGTAAAACACCGATGAAGACCCGTCGTAAAGTTCATTCATACCGAGTATTCATTCACCGCGCACGGCCAAGTTACGCTACAAGGAGGTCCAGCGGTTTGATATCGATTCTGCCTCCGCAGCTTCGCGCTTACGCTGGCGAACGCGCGCGTGGAATAGATATCGATAGAGTCTCGTTGATCGGTGAATTTGCATCAAGGGTAGATGACTCGTTCCTGGTCTCGTTACATCTTTCTTGACGATTAAGCGAGACTGCTAGGTTCAATAAGTTTGAGTAAAAGTCGCGGTGAAGGGAGTTCTTCTTCTTCCTTCCCCTCGTGGCGATTCGATCGAGAATAACATCGTCCGGCTAGGAATGTCGATCTGTCGATCAAGAAGCAAGACCGCGCGAGACGTTTCCGCGATCAGCTTCAACGCTTGGCTTGCGCGTAATTCCCTCAGCTTGTAGCGATTAAGAGAGCGGAAATGAAATTCCTTTCCTATTGAAATTCCTCCCCTATGCTCCACCCGTTTCCCGTGTAGCCTCTTCGCGGCTACACCGTCATCGTTCGCGATGTAGAAATGTGAACGGGCGCGCTCGAGGTCCGTTCTTCTCGCTCGCGACGCAGAAGAAGATGCGCTCTCGCAGAAATCGCACGAGCGTACTGCTGAACTAGTTTACCTCATTACGCAAGCGTCTTTGACAATGCACAACGATCGCGCGATCGGGGGGGCGCGGGTGTGCCGATCTTGGACAGACGGTGACCCTCCGCGCGTTTGAATGTGCGCACCGACGCGCACACGGGCGCGCGCGCGCGCGCGCCGCGGATCGGCCAAGCGTGTGTTTGCTCGCGCCTAGAAGCCCGGCGCGCGGTGACGATTCTCGCACCTCCTCGCTAAGTGGCCCGTACGCCCCTCGGCCGGCTTCTGCTCCTATACAAATTTAAACTACAACGTTAGAGCGGGCGCGCGTGGGGCGGACGGGTGGACGAGCGAGCGAGCGAGCGAGGGTCAAGAGAAGCATGTGCGGAGCACGAGGAGACCCGGCGAAACGAGACGAGGGAACTGAAGCGGCTCGTATTCTTTTTCATTTTCCTGCTCCTTTACCTCGCCACGCCACGCCGCCCTGTCTGTCCTACCACCACCGCAGGGGCGAAGGATGCGCAGGACCTGAAGCGGTACGAGAAGGAGCACGGCGTGCTGGGAGTGAATCTGGGCTCCGGTCTGTCCGCGGGTAGTGGTCTCACGCTTCACCAGGAGTTGATCATGACTATGCCCGGCACAGGTAAGCCTCGTCCGAGAGAAAAGCGCTTCTGCCTGCGGCACGATCAGAACCAAGGCTACGATTGTTGCTCGCTCGTGCTTGCTCGCTCTTGTAAGCTCGCCGAATGTACGTTTATCGACGCTGAGGACGCGCGGAAAGCGAGAGGATGAACAAGAGGGTGAATCGGCCGACGACGATTGTCCGACTTCCTTTGATCGCGTTATAAGGCGCGACGCCACGGCCAGTGATCACGAATGATTCAAGCGAATGATTGATTTTATTCGCTTTATTCGCTAAATGAATCGGGCGGGTGAACGGGAAGATGACTCGCATGACATTTTCCACGAATGTTTCGTGAGCAACCGTAATAAGCGCATAGGATATTCTCAGAACGGATTGCGCGCTGTTTGCGTCACGAGTTAGGAAGCGGAACCGCTTCATTGAACGTTCCTGCAGTGCAGTGGCATGTTCCTCGGAAGCTCTCGGTGGATTAGACGTATTCCATCCTCGCTGTCATTTCTCAACATGATCTTCGACCGTGTTCCGTAACGTTATCGAGAAAATGTTCGTTGGTCTAATCGCGCGTCTCTTGTCTCCACACGAGGAAAGCTTAAATTTATTTTTATATCGACTGGAGATCTTGATAGAAGACCTCAAGCGTCTCGGTTCAGCTGGCTTTCGATCATATCGTTTCTTAGTTATTCGATTTAATTCACCGTACCGTACGCGTACGCGAACTCGTACACGCACACGCACACACACGTACAAGACACACGTACGATCGCCGAGTATCATCCTCCATGATGAACCCTATTGATTTTGCGTTCCCTCTCGTAATGCTGATTTTCTCGACGTCGATTCTTCAACCACCGCAGATAGCTGGGTTTTAAATACACCGAGTACTCCGTAAAGTCTCCATTCTTCGGAATGAGAGAGGATATTATTTATAACCCGATTAGTGAACGGCGCGCTAATCGGATCGATTTTAGAATTACGGTTGATGCTGTCCGATATCGAGGAAATCGGCACGTAATATTTGCGTTTATTTAATTATTGTCCCGTTATATATTTAGGAAGCGCGGCGGGGATCGGGCAAGGCGATGACAAACCCGCGAAGCAGAAACGGCATCGGACGCGCTTCACGCCCGCCCAGCTCAACGAGCTGGAAAGGTGTTTCGGCAAAACTCACTACCCGGACATCTTCCTGAGGGAGGAAATAGCCCTGAGGATCGGCCTCACGGAAAGTCGCGTCCAGGTAGGTGTGGTCAGCACGACATGATTAACTCCGCGGATTATCGCGTGACCTCGCGGCCACAGTTGCGTCAGGGTTACGCGCAGATGTCACGGAGACGACCGGTAATCCGGTCGGATAATCTCAATCGGATCATCGAATTTTCATCCGAACCGGAAAGAGAAAGAATCGGAGATAGATTTCGGTG
Source organism: Eciton burchellii (assembly GCA_020341155.1). NCBI lineage: Eukaryota > Metazoa > Arthropoda > Insecta > Hymenoptera > Formicidae > Eciton > Eciton burchellii. Next base: position 2,269,096 of record JAHMML010000009.1, read on the forward strand.
GCTTCGAAGCTTTCAATTTCGTACGTCATGAAAAAAAAATTAACTGTCAAAATGCTCGCGGAAAGTGTCATTCGTGCAGAGCCGTTCGAATCGATCACCGCGAGCAGGAAGCATCGCGCGAATCATTTCATTTTTGCGTGCATTCAACGACACCGAAACTACAGGGGTCTTCTAGGGACGTTTCGGAACTGAGTGAGCGAGCAAGGCAATACCCGAAAACGCGTAAAAGTTTAGGGACGCCTCGTTTAATTGAGCGATCGGGGCTTACGAAGTAGCATGGATCGCCGTTGCGGTGACCTCGCGGTTATCCTCAACGCACCCAGACATCAGCGGGACTTCTCTCCGAAATCAATTCTGCCGGCCTACCGTGGCTTTTTGGATTAAAGTGAAACTTGGAGGCAACGGCTAAGCCCTCGCGCTGCGGAGTCCCGAATTTTCGTGGCTCTCACTTCGTGGCTGCACGGCGACCGCGAAACTTTCCTGAGTCCGACTGCGTCGGGAATTCCGAATGTCATCAGAATGTCAGAAGCGATCCGCGCTTCGAGGATCTTCTTCGAGCAACGGCCGGACGTGCATCGAGCGGTGAACGATTCAATCCGCGGCCGGTGCGGTCTTGCTGCTCTTCGACGAGGTTGAATTTCGCGAAGAACGGCTCGAGCCGCAAGGAGTATTAACAGTGACAGATGTAAGAAACCAGGAATAGCGCGCGTTAACGAGAAACATCAGGAATAGTGCGGGTCAGCGACAAACGTCAGCTCAAATTGCAAAAGACACGCTTAAATCGGCGCGTCTGCATCATCGCATTGTAATTTGATGTGTCTTTGATGACGCGAACACACTCGCGCGATATCTGCACGTATCCGCGGATTTATCTGAAGCCGAGGGAAGTCTCTCATGGTATCTCTGAGAGAATTCGCGAAGGAAAATTCCCGGATCGCAGGCTCGTGCCGCGGTTTATCGATTCGCTCCTCGGTCTTATCGACGACGTTTGTTTGGAAAGATCAAAAGGCCACGAAGCGAAGCCGACAATAATAAACAATGAAATAAACAATTGCATCTGAATTGGGCGATGAACGTTAATCGCTCGAGGATCAATGGAGAACACTTCGTTAACGCGACGAAGCAAACGCTTCAAACGAAGATTCCGATTCATTTGACTCATATTTGTGTCTCCGTTGATATCAGTTCGTTCGTTGAAAGCGCTGTCGCTCGTTCGGATGTAAATCGCGGGCGGAGAGTCCCGGAGAATATTTCCCGATTCATTTGAAAACGCGAGCGAAGATAGCAACCGATCGTATCGATTAAAGAGCAGACCTGTTCTACTAGTTATTTACCGACGCAAATCCGCCCTTCACGCACGCGAGGTCGTTCCGGGATAACTTTACGTATTACTAATGAATTCGGAAGGAAGCTGGTGATCGCTGGGCGGCAATTAAAAATTTTCCAGCTCGATCGCGTGTGAGCATCGCGAGAGGGTGATTCGGCCTCCCCGCGGGCCATCAGCTGGCGGAACTCTCTTAAGTCTCCGGGGCACGTCTAGAAAAACGGAGTTAATAGAAATTCATGAAAATTTTATTCGCAACTTGGAGGCGTCAGTCAAGCCGAGCGTGTTGCGCCGCATATCAAGCAGCCCCGTCCCCATCGCGAGCGCGCGTACGTATAAATTCGCACATACGAGTCGCCGGATACATCGCGCACCCCCGTGCTCGCTCGCCATAAGATAGTCATCCGTGAAAAGCGCGCGCCCCCGTGCTCGCAGGAGAATAAATACCGCTGCCGCACTCCGGCATCGCGTTCCTACGGCTGCAATTTGATTATCGCTACGATAAAAAACGGCAGCAATTTAATTGTCATTGCAATACAAAATTCCTCCACGATTAGCCGCGATATCGGAGACAATGCGTGACATTTTTATTACATCTGTCGCGAGCGGGTGGGTGCGTGCCCCGATTCACGCCTCTCATCATCGATGTCATTTGACATCGTTATCTCACCTGATGTTGTAGCTTTTGTGCCGCCAAACCACCGCCAAAGAAACGACTCTCGGACTGGAATCGCGATCACCGTCGCGTCCATCATCACTCAGCTCGTCATCGGTCAGCGACACGCTGACCCGGGCGCGGATTTTAAGCATACTTAAATACTTAACAAATCGGCGGATCAACGATCCGATGCCGGCGCTTCTCTCTCGCGGACCGCCTCGCGTGGTCGAAGCGTCGCCGTGGCGAGCGGGGAGGGAAGACGAGGAGGAAAAAAGGGTGGGAGCGCGAGGGAGGGGGGGGGAAGGGAGAGGGGATCCGTAGGTCCGTCGGGCGGCACAGGCCGCCTAATTGAAAGAGGTTTTCCGTGGGCGAGGGTAGACACGAGCGTGAACGAAGCGTTTCCAAGGAAACCCGGCGGCGGGTACTCGTGTGGAGAGGGCCTTCGGCACCAATGGGGCTGCGAGGGAAAGGCGCCGGCGCTCAGCATCGCTATACTATCGAGCGTCGCTATCAAAGGTTTCTTGACTTGCCATGGCGGATCCGCCGCGCGTATTTCAGGGACGGCGGAATGATCGCTCCCTCGTTTTCCTTCCCCTCGTTTCTCCTTGCCTCGCGCACTTCTCTCTTTTTTTTTCCTCCTTTTTCAATTACCCCCTCGGCCGCGTGCGCGCCGATCGCTCGCAGTGACGGATCTTGCGGAGGATCCCGGTGGATCCCTGGAGCACGCGATCTCTCGGTGCTACCGGAGCTGTCGAAGATGCCGAAAGTTGAAGGAAGGAAGATCAGGATTTCTCTCTGGCGATATCGTTGCGCGATTGATCGTGTCTGCGTGTCTGCGATACGATATGATACTTTGGGAAATATGGCGGCGTACACCGCCGAGTATCCAAGTTGTCCTGAATTTTCTGTCGTTATATTATTCATCGCCTGATGAGCCATAAATAATGGACATATCTATATTATATAACGTACGAATAATTTTTACGAAATATCATTACGTATTACATTACGTATTATAAACTTAAATTAAAAATCGATCAAGAATGTATCGTGTACAGATGCATTGTTACTTCGGGTTACAACGTTTACTCTGTGAATTCTTGAAAGATCGCCGCGACCGAAAGCGCGAGCTGTCTCGCTCGCTCGTGAGAAATTAAATTTCAAGTCGACGATGAGAGAAGCCATTGAGCCGGGCAATTCCGTTTTTGCATCCCGCGCGCATCGTAAGCGCCGTAAGCTGTGACAACGCGCAGTCCGCATCATTGATACGGTAAACGTAATAGCTCTGTTGTATAATCGTTGCATTAATGGGTAGAAAATTGCTCGTTACGAGTGCGCTGCACACATAATAGCGCGGCACAGCTCTTTCCCACCCTGTGTGTCTCTGATAACTGCTCTGATAGGCGCCGTGATAGTTACACGACAATTGTCCCGCCCGCGTCGATAGGTATTGCTTATCCAATCATCCTTTACGCGCGTTCGCCGCTCTTTCAACTTCATCGTGCAATCTTCCGGTCCGTACGAATCGATTGACGGAATCGCTCTGCCGATGCACGGAAATGCGCACGAAACGCCTCGGCGTTTAGTCTTCTTATCTAGGAAACGCTAACTCTGCCCTCTGCCCTCTGCCCCCTCCCCCTGTCGAAATCCGTTTAGCTTCGAGCGTTGAATCTGAGATTCGCGGGCTCGAGACTCGAATCATTCCGAAGGCGCGAACGCGTTCATCGGCCGGCTATTAAATGCGCGCGAGATGAATTCTCGTGAACGGAAGAGAATTCTCGACGCTGCCCGAGCGCTGAACTCGCGTTCAGAATTCACGGATTCACCACGTGCGATAGAGATATTTCGAATGCGATCGGGGGCGGGTCGAGGACGAGAGAAGGAGGGGGTGAACGCGAACGTGAACGCTGACAGAGCGAACGCTCGTACGGAGAGATTAATCAGTCACCATTTTTCCCATCCGGGCACAATGCTGCGCACGACGGAACAATGGAAAGCATCCCTGATTAGCAACAAAATACTTGAAATAGTATAATGAAATATTACGGTTCATCGATTTGTAGTAATTTATTACCGCTCGAAGAGAGGCGTAATTGCTGCTCCATCTCTAATTCCCGTTAATGAACAACTATTAAATTGCACGATAACGCATCGTGTGAGAACTGCTGTACAAACAACAATTACTTCGAAGTGGCATTATGCAGCTATTTGAAATTATGTGTAACATTTAATTAACGTCTTAATGCGATTATTGTTGCGTTGCGAACTCGTTAGCGCGATGATACGTATTGTCTGAGATATACGCGCGGCGCTGAGCGCCAGAAATACGCACGTCCTCTCGCATGGCATTATCAGAGAGATACAGAGAGAGAGAGAGAGAGAGAGAGAGAGAGAGAGAGAAAGAGAACGTTTCGGCCCGTATACGTATAAAATATAGCAAATTATACGCGCGCGGGCCGCGTTCGCTCGAAATAAAATAATTAAGAGCCGCCGACTTTATCGCTGAAAAATGCACGAGTTTTTGGTGAGTGTTCGCTCCGCTTAATTAGCCGTAATGGACATAATGAATTTTACATTAGACCGAGTTTTATCATTTTCGAATGGGGAAAAAAAAAAAGAAAAAAAAAGAAAAAAAAGAAGAAGAGGGGGGGGGGGGGGGGGGGGAGGGGGGGGGGGGGGGGGGGGGGGGAGGGGAGAGGAGAGAGCGACGGCGGCGGCGGTAACTCGCGTAAAGTTGACGACCGATGTCGCTGAGCGCTTCCGAAGAGCCGCTCGTGCTCGTATCGAAGCAGCAGCAGCAGAAGGGGTAGTTTCACATGGATGATATTTCATTCGGGGTACTTCTCTGAACGCGAGACGCAGTCCGGTGGATCCGCTCTGTAACGCCCCGAGATCGATAAATCAAGGGAAATCAAGCAATAGCAACGCCGTCGATCGGCGATGATCGCGTAATCGTGCGAGCGTCATCGAATTCCTCCCCGCGAGCGTGCGACTCGCGACGAAATGCAATCGCGTAATCGTTGATACCTTTTCTCATAATTCTCGCTGTCCTTGCGGTGCCGCGTGCATTTTCCAGCGGCTAGCTGGCACTCTTCCTTTTTCACGAGAGATTTTCACGAGAGATCCGCGCCCCGTTAGTTTCCACGCGCGGGAATTTTTATTCCCGACGCGGACGCGGAGGGGAAGGGGGCCGCCGCGGCGAAACATCCGCGCGAAAATCGCGCGCGCGCGCGTGCACGCGTGCGTCGCGTTCATCCGTTTATCCGGCAGTGGACATAATATTTCGAAAACTATTTCTCAATGGAGGCGCGCCGCTCGACGGCCATGCATTATTTCGCTCAGCGGTGGTAGCGCGAAAATGCGAGACGGCCGCATGCCGCATGTCGCCCGCCACGACGGGAATTCACGATTGACACGCGGGGTCAACGGCTTTTTTTCATGCGCCGCGCACGCTTTTAGAACGTGTGCGCGCGGCGTTATTCCTTACCGTCAATCATATCGCGAATATTAATTCGCCGCGCGCTCGATGCTTCAAATAAAGTTCAATCATTCGAGACCGCCGCGAGAGTTTGAGACAAAAGCTTTTTTCAGCCGGGCGTTTATTACACAGCCGACAGTTTATTTCGGGCGGCGTATCGGCACTTTACGGTTTTAATTACCCGTATTTTAATCCGCTCAGGAGACATTCTCTGTTTCGGCAGGGGGGGAAGGGAGAGAGGGAGAGGGATCGAGAGAGAGAGAGAGAGAGAGAAAGGGACAGGGCGGCAGCGGATAGAGAACGAGCTTTATTAGACTGCATACGGTCGATTTAAATTTAATCATAATGAAGAGGCGATTAAAATTGCAATCGTCCGCGGAATAGAACCCATAGCGCCCGGTGGTTAACGTCTGCTAACAGGCATTTAACTTAACTGCCTCAGGTAACTGCTCGTTTCTAGGCTGAAGGGTCCTTCCGATTGCTACTGCCGGAAATTTTATGGGGCATGACCTCTCCTAGCCGATGAGCGCGAACTTTCGGGTGGCAGAAGGGAAAAGAGAAAAAAAGCGGGAAACAACAACAAAGGAGAAGAGAGGCAGAGGGGAAGAAATGGGAAGGAACGGGCGAGCTGTTTTCCAGCGCGGTCGTTTCGCGGGTTATCGCGTTACGGTTTCTCATCCGTCCCCCTCCCGCGAATTTCCGATCCAGCGAGCTTCGATCGGTCGTGCGAATTCCGTGCCGGCGATTAATGAGAATCATTAATCGCGACACCCGTTGAGGAACGTTGTTTGTCCCCGACAATGCCGCTCCATTTACGAACACGGAAGCTGCGTTGCACTCACGCAGAGACTGAGATATTTCCGCGACTGGTCGACGAGGATTCGCCTATCGTCGACGAAGATCTGTCCATCAGCGAGGAGGAACAAGATCGAAACTGTACTCGTCTACTCTCGCGGTATCTATCAAACGGACCGCATAATCAAAGATTAATCGAGAACTATCGCGAGTGTAAGGGCAACATAGACTTCTTCACGCGCGACTAATGAATTACGTTAACGAACAGGGACGTCGAGGGGTGGGAGCGGGTGAGAGCCGCGTCACTGTTACGTAATTCTAATCTGTCGGGAATGTCGATGGCTGAATGCGCGACTCTTCTCGCCTGCAGGCGAGAGGGACTTTTAGAAATCACATATGCCATCGAGAGAGAGAGAGAGAGAGAGAGAGAGAGAGAGAGAGAGAGAGAGAGAGACGGTAGTCCGTCCGCGGTAGCGCGGGTGTCGGAGTATTGCTTTCAAAGTATCCCCCGGGAACCAGATGAATGGCGATGTCATTCGGCCGTCCTTTGGGATAAGCAAGTGACTGCAGTGAGGATAAATGTAGTTCGTTATTGTCTTGGCCCGAGAAATGGGAAATGGCTTCGTTGCTCGTGGCATTCCCGCCAGCAGACGAAGCTTGCGATTCTTCCGCTCTAACGTTCGCGCATTTATTTGTATTTAGTGCAAACACATCGCACAAAGTTGTCGGATCGTCATTTTTACAAGTCCTTGATTCGATTCGTGGTAGCGGCAGCTTGTCTTTCGTCGTTTGTCTGTTAAATATTGAATATTCTTGCTTCCCCTTGTATTTCTTATCGCAAGTAATGCAGTCTGATTGTCGTTGTTGTTGTTATCAGGACACGCGAATTTTATAGTCGATGTTTTGATGATCCGATGGATATATCCGCGCCGATATGTACTCGCAAAGTGTAATCGATTACACGCGTTAATTCGTAATTAATGCGTGATTGCTTCCTCTGTTTGGATGCTTCGTTTGAACAGAAACGGTTTCGATAAACCACCTTCGAAGATGAATGACTATCTCTGTGCGGGAAGCTATCCCGAAAACGTAAATTATTCATCAGGATGAGCTCTGCTCTTCCTGTGATATCGCGCGTCACTATCGACGAGCTTTTACGGAAAATTACGCGCGAGGAAATGTCCGATTCGGGCAATATCGCCCCGCGAAGAGTCGATAATTTCGCTCGGTCGACTGTGCGCAAAGGAAGCGCGAGGCTGTGGACGTTTATTGCAAAATCAATACCTCTAACGCGGAGTTACGGTATCGCGCGCGCAGTATCGAAAGTCGAATATGATCGAGATGCGATATCGAGTTGTAAAATTTCCGCGCGATAAACTATCACCGGTCATTCGCGGATATAGGTGTACATACAGCGCATAGCGGGACATGTGTACGCGGCAATCGGCTGCTTTATGGCGGCGCATCAAACACGGCGTTACTGTGCCGCCGCGAATCACTCACGATCATGGATATACGTCACGTTAAATCATCGTCATCGCCGTCGCGCGGTTCCTCGTCTCCTTGGCGCCCTTTCGATCCTCCTTCCGATGAGAACACGGCGAACGCAGCGAACGCGGAAATTTCCGCTCGTAAGTGAACGTAATTAACTCAACGTGAACGCATCGTTGAACCAGTTGTCTGTTCTCTGTCTGACATAAGAATAAAGAGATGATCATCGGCGCTACATCGTTCCGTGCCGCGACGAAATCGCCACGTTAATCCAATTCCGTTAATTATGTCAAACGTATGATTATGACATCCTGAAGCGTGTCATACGTCTATACGCGTTGTCGCGTGTATAGAATGTACGGAATTCACGTCAAGTTCGAATCGCCGACTGAAACCGTTTATGGACGTCGCTGTGAAATTCGCATCGATGAGCCGAATCACCGTTGTTCCTCCTCCGCGCGAAATGAAGAATGCGTAAAACGCGTGCGCGGGTCCTCGCAACGGCGCTTACGCCTCTGCGTCGCGCTGCGAAGATCCAACGCCTCTGCTATGCAGCGGTCTATGCATTTTAAGGGAGGGGTGATTTTTAATGCCGTATAAATATGCATAGGCCGCGATATTAGCTCTTACGTGTCGCCGGCCGAAAAATATCACGTGCAGGGAACCGCGCGGCCGCGTCATACACGCACACGCGTGCACGCGCGCGCGACAGACCGGGGAGAAAAGCATCCCCGTGTAGATGTGGATGCGGCAACAGGGTCGCGGAGGGGCATTAGGGTCCTCGATGGATAAATTGTGTCGCCGCGCTGACCCCAGGGAGCATCATCTAACGCCCATTTTGTTATGATGTCTGCGATGCTGAATAATTCCGAGATACTTCCGAAAATCCGTGGACCTGCTCGATTAATAAAAGGAACTTTTAAAGGAGGAACGGCGCGTATGTGTCTAAATAGAGAGAGAGAGAGAGAGAGAGAGAGTGAGAGAGAGAGAGAGAGAGAGGAGGTGGGAGGGAGATCTGAGCGAGTGACTGCGTAACTGTAATGGATGACTTGCACGTTTATCAAACAACGCGATACGGATATCGAAAGTATATGCGCAGCGATGACGAAACGACGCGATAGTAATTAAAGTAAACAAAAAATAACACGATGACGATTAATTGATCACGTCGACGGAATTTGGCGCGGATTCCGCGAATTAGCGTTGACTTGGAGAGTCAACGAGTATTCGGTCAAGCGGGCGCCGTCTGGCCGTTGAATATAAGTATAACGGTATAACGCTATCTTACAATGCCAGTTACGGTTATAGTCGGGAATAATTTCCAATATTCAATATGAGGTTGAGAAACGCGAATCTAATGCGCCGAGTCGACGTTAGCGGCAAGTATTTCTGTGAGCGTATTATTATAGTCGCGTCGCTTATTACCGCAATATAAGAACGGAAGATGAAAAGATACGCGGTCAGGTGTAACTTAATATATTCGTCGACCGGAAAGATTACGGAGCTGGTCGCGCGCGCGCGAATACAATTCTGAAAAACAATTGATACGTCGCGTAAACGCGTCGTGCGGGCGTATTACGCGAGCTTAAACAGCAGCGAGCTTAAATCCAGTTGCCACGGGCAGTTGGAGCTAATTTGACGACAGGTATCGTAAGCCGACGATATTGCATCCGTGAAATAATAATAAAGTATAAATGGATCAAGTTTATGGCCGAGGTGCATGTGAGAGCAGCGAGTGTGCATTTTATCGCCGCGTTTCGCGTCAAACCCTTTACGAGATTATGTGCTCCAGAGGAAACTGCCTTCCCTTCCCTGATTACATTTTCCGAATCCCTCATTAAAATCGCGCCTCTCACAATCGTGCGACGCGACCTTTGTCTCTCTCTCTCTTTCTCTCTCTCTCTCTCTCTCTCTCTCTCTCTCTCTCTCTCTCTCTCTCTTTCTCTGTCTCTCGTTGATGAAATGATTTATTTCTCGAAAAGTGATTCGGAAATATGAGAGACATACGGTATCCCAATCCTAAGGTTTTCCAATTCTGAAATGCACGGGAAAAAGGAACTGTCATTCGCGTTCTGGATGGCAGAAATTCATGTCTGACTGACTCGCTCGATGCACAAATGTCAATAAACGTACGCGTGTCTTACGCGCGACGGTTTCACCGTGACGTAACAGATTATGGTTATATAACGGGGCATAATGACGCCTCAAAGGGGCCGATTTTTAATTCCGTGGCATTAGGAGTCAGGCGATTCACTAATGGCGCGGTGAAAATCTCTCTCCTGGCGGCACAACGCAACATGAAACAGCGGGCGGTCCGGGTAATGCGTCTTGCCACCCTCAGACTGTCTCCCAACCACCATCATCAATCAGGGTCGCATCCTGCACAAACTTATGTAGTATTTATTTTCATTAAATTTATCCACCTGGTCCGGAGAGCCCTTTCGCCGCCGTTGTCCGCGACGCCGGATAAATCGCCATTTACGCGCGCGATCTTGTATAAATATACAAGGGTGTGTAGAACAGGGTGACTCGAAGCGACGAGCGGGAGCATCCTTCGTTCGCGCGGATATGAAATATTTGATCGCGATTGAAACAGGAGCGCGATAGAAGCGTTAATCTCAAATATTAATACTGTCGGCAATCCGGAAGAAAATCCGGGAAATGTGGGTCGCGCGTTCATATTGCATGTTCGGATTACTCATTTCAAGTAACGGGTTGCCAATCCATGGGCAGCCTTCGTTCGCTTCCGTCGTGAAATTTTCAAAGCTTCCTCGCGATCGTGCGCCGGATTATCTCAAAGATCGCGCGCGATCTTGCTTCCGGAACTCACGATTTAGCTTAACGACTCGATCCGTGATTCTTCAACGTATACACGTTTGATTAACCGGTGACCGCGGATCGATTCGCATCACCGAATCATCTCTGCTGCTGCTGCTGCTGCTGCTGCTGTTGCTGTTGCTGTTGCTGCGCTCTTTCCATCGCGAGATTCTAATCCCGCGGGCCGCACATTCGCGGCAGTGAATCGAGATCCCATCGGCGGAAAACCGTTTCCCGCGCGTAATCACGGCAGAGAAAAACGTTATCTCGTTCCGTAGCGATTCCGAGGCGTTTTTCCGCGAAGTGAGTCGGACTATTCTTCAATGGCGTGCTGAAAGCTACTCCTATATATCTTGACGCCTCGGGCAGATCCCGCCGCTTGCCTTGATGGCAAGCTCAATTTATATCAGCACCCGCTGAAACCCCCTTTACGAGGTCTCTCCCACTTCATCCCCTCACCCCCTAAACCTCGCCCTAGCCTCAAGCCAGCACCGCCTAGGCAATGCTCGCTTCTTGCCACCTACGACCTCCCCTTGAGGGCTCGAGGGCTCCTCCGGAGTTAAAGTAAGCCATTCGCGATCGACGAAAAGAAATAGAAAAGGCATCGCTTTCTCCGGAAAGTCACGAGTCTTATCTTTCTCTATGATCCTTCGTCCTTGCGAAAGTACTCTTGAGAAGCGTCGCAGCTTGGTCCGATAAAAACGCCGACTGGAAGTCGGACCCGTACATCTCGCGATTCTCTTATCTAACCGAATATTACTTGCCATGTTTAAACAATCAGATAGGAATTCACGAAGAATTTGATTGAGTCATCAGAGATTCCACTGCTTCCGAAGGATCAATCTTTTATGCAACAATCCGGATAACGCGCTTCGAAAATATTTGACGCAAAAGTCGCGTTATTAATTTAAAATATAAATTAATACATGAAATTACGATTTTTTATAATCGAAATTGAAAAGCTTACGGACGAAGAGAGGCGATAAATGGCCAGTATGCGGCGGATAAAAATCGCGATTTCTTCTCTCTCTCTCTCTCTCCCCCTCTCTTTCCGTGCTCCGTAGCACTATCGGAAATAGATACATGTGATTTAATGATGCGTTATCGCCATTGAAATATCGATTGCGCGCGCCCGTTACGCCGCCGTGATACAAATACATCCAGCGATGAAAAATAACTCATTTAATGGACGGTATTACTTGAATTCGGAATTAATGAATAGTGAAATTATAAATGTAAATAATCCGTCATGCAAATTTCGCACGAGTCTTCCGCGTAAAAATGCTGATCGATGAATTTATGGTGATTTTTATGATAGCAGGGAAAGTGTCGCACACGCGCGCGCTAAATCCGAATAAACGTCTCACGTTCCGCAAACACGTGCACGTATCTCACGTGTCGCGATACATGTCGAGATACTCGTGAGGAATCTCACAGATTTGTATCGTAACGGAATAATACGTCGTGCACAAATGTTTTATTCAACATCACCATTAATATAGCAGACCTAACTAACCATGTGACTAGTAATCGTATTTACAACAAGTGATATTTCCTCTCGCGAGTCTTCTCTCCCTTCAAAACTTATGAAAAGGCGGGTCTCGGGTCTAAGGGGAAAATGCTGGTACGATCAGGCGATCGGTTTTCGCTTCATATCTCCTCGGGAGGTATCCGAAGAACTCGAAACGAGAGGCGCCATCGAGACGAGAGCTCTGTCGAGCAGCCGGATCGCCAGGACAGCCGACGTCGATTATATGAAAGCAGCAACGCCGGTATCCACCCTCATCCCTGATCCCAGGTGCTTCCTGGGAACAGCTGCCACGGCGCACGCGCCCCCGCGCCGACCAAGCAGTGATTGATCAATTTTTAAAAAGCAATGTTCCTAATTGATCCGCCGTGCCGGTTCGGCCCGCACCCGCTCGCTCCTCTATCTCGGAGAAGGCGCCTGATCGGTGTACCTTAGTCATCGAAAGGCGTGTTCCACGCGATTCACGCCGGTTGTCCCTCAACGCGGCCATCCTTCCGATTCCCGCTCGTTCCGGCACCGATAAAACACCGATGCTGCGGCTCGCATCATCCATCGAGCGCCGAACATCGTTCATTAGTGCATTTGCAGCTGCTGCCTAGAATGTCAAATGTTTTGCTATGGATGCTCGCTCGCGCTAATATTACCGTGATCGAACTTTCGATAAATTTGTCGCCGGCCATGATATTGTTTATTGCAACGGCGCGCGCGCATCAACGCGCGACTAAAACGCCGTTTATTTTAAGCCGCGTATTTTTTTAACGTCTACACGTTAAAAACTTGCCCCGCAACGATCGTTATTTCGTTACACGCTGCCACACACGCAATGCTTTCACGTGCATTACGTAACATTTATATTATTTTAAAGAGAATGATACGTCTTCTGCACGTTTATAATTCAGTCGAGCAAAAGTAGCGCGCGCCGATGCCAGATTTAACGATCGATTAATGATGTCGGTAAATCGCACCATCTGTTTGTATCGTCTCGATTGGCACGGGAACACGGAATAAAGGTTCGATATAACGATTGGAATCGCTAATGATGCAAAGCTATCGGACAGAGACCTATCGATTCCGTTTCGCGTAAGACAACAATCATTTATTGAGCGAACCGTGCTGATTTCACCGGATCTCATATCTTGTCCTATGCTGAATCGAAATCTCGATATATCTCGAGAGCGAGTAATCCGCGAAACGAGAGTAAATCGACTCATTCGTACACCGATCGAGTGCGCACGCGAGACGATCGTATCACAATCTGTTCCTTCATGTTAAAGTAATTCTTGCAGCTAGTAAGTTACGCCTTTAACGATTGGCGTCGGAAATAAATCAGGCTTTTAGAGACAAAATCTATCCCGCGCGACAGACTTTTGTTAGAAATGAAACTGCACAGATCTGCACATTTTCGTTGGTCTCGTTGCAGAATCACCTAATAATGATCGCTAACGTTTCTTCAGATGAAAACATTCTTCTCATGAGTCATGAAGATGCTTACTTCTGTATCATTATCGATCGATGTATCATTATCGGTCGCGTCAGCGGCGATTGAGACATGTTTATTAGCTTGATTGCGAAATTATAGAAATCCCATCTATATTTCGGAGCAACGTCGACGTCTCGTCTCTGCATTAAACATCGTTGGTGTCCTATTATCTAAAATTATGCAAAACAGTATGCGGTTTATACGCGCCTCGATGTCCTCGCACACGTGTCGTCATCGAAGTCGCTGTAATTTATCTGTAACATCATTGATTCAGCAGCGTCGCTCGATCCTAATCAAGGGCGGTTTATTTGTAAACGTTACGTAAACGTTAATTTTACGTTAATTTAGTCGACATTTAGTCGACATTTAGTCGAAATTTCTCAGTCGAATCAGCTGGATATCACAGTCCCGAGTTTGAACTTGGACGCTCGCGTTCTTTTACATACAGTACTCTGTTWCTCTCTCTCTCTCTCTCTCTCTCTCTCTCTCTCTCTCTCTCTCTCTCTCTCTATCTATCTCTCTTCTTCGAATCGTTCCCTGACACGAATCTTCGACTCTCGCGCGATTGACAGAGCCAATCCAGAGCCGCTCGATTTATAACTTTTGGTGCCGGACATGTACGTCGAAAGTAGTCGCCCGCGCCTCGTTATTTCGTAACAAAAGCCATTAGCATTCAGCCGCGTTAATTAACGGAAGTTCTACCGTGCGCATATAGGCTCGATGCACCTGTGCGCGAGACGAGCGGCCGGAGGGCGAGGGAGGGTACGAGTATACGTGATAATGCGCCATATGTACGTGGTAGGTAGAGCCTCTCGTCTTCCCTCTTTCTCTCTCCGTCGTGCTTTTTGCCGCTGCTTCTCGGCCGTATCGGCGTGTAACGGCGAATTATCCACGGGCTTTTAGCCGCGGTTTCATCGTAGTTCTGCCGTGAAATCGACACGCCCACGAGACCGAGAGACAATTTGCCAGCAGGGTGAAGACGGCGGGAGCTTGGAAAAAAGGGGTGAGCTTACGGTGGAAATTCGTTCTTATCATCATGCGTCACGAATGCTCCCTCAAATGGAATTACGAGCACGTCGATAAAAAAGGATCATGGAGGACCGCGCGCGTTCTCTGTGACAACAATTCGTGTATCTTTAATTTACAGAGATAAAATACAAAGATAAGAAGCTGTACCGAATATCTCTTGAGAACTTGATATTTTCTCTTCTTGATATTTTCGCAATATTGTGGACGCGCGTTTATTATCTGACAAAGTATCGTTATTTAGTCATTTGAAATATGATCGGGAAAACCTTGAAGGGAAATGATACATATCTTAACTTAATTTCAGGTAATTGTAAATTGCAGTAATTATAATTGCAGTAAATAAACAATGCTTAATCTTGCTAAGATTTTCTACACGAAACAAAATGTTTTTTACATGTTGGCAAAATATTTAGAAATATGTGTTTACAAATTTATGTATAGATATATTTTTACATGATACAGATACATTTTATTACAGCTATTAAACAAATTGTTGAGCATACAATAAACGAATTAAGATGCTGATTATGATGAAAGAAGATACTCTAAAATATCCAAAGTTAGTAATGCTAATTTACAGTGATAACATATACTGATTAGCGCGCGCAAATGATGTATTTGAATTCCAATTATACACAAAGAGATATATTCAGCAGTTAATCGTTAGCGACAGTGAAATTCAATAGTTTCGCGTTCGAAGATGCATATGCACTGAAGAAAAGAATTTTCCTCGAGCGAGGAAAATAGCATCGCGGCTGAAGAAAATTATATATTCAATGCTACAAGTTTCTTTCATGCTACTTTCCTTCCTATACATATTAATATAGACATTAGGCATACATCCGCTAAACTAAAACTCTTCCGCAAACACGTAAAGTTATAACTTCAAGCAATTAATAAGATTATCACCGTATCTGGATTAGCAAACACGAAGCGGAAGGAGATGCAAACTTATGTATATCATGGGATCGCGCAAGATGAATCGCGCTTTTACAAGGATGCGGGAAATTTTATGGAAACACGGGAGGGCAGTGTTTGATTCTACGCCACTGACTGATATATAGACGCTGATTCGGTCCCAATGCACTTAACACCATCCAGCACTAATGCCATTCTCTCGTCACGAGCGTCCATCCTTGAGAGTCAAGAGACCCGCCAGCTGTTACGAGCCTCCGACAAATATCACGGGACGATAAACGTTAACTTAGCCAAAAATGACATCGTAACTCGCGTTCGATGAAGAATTAATAACATCGGAGACAGCATCACCCGTGAGAACGGGTTAAGTACGTCGGGAGACGCCTCGATGTCGTAATCGTTGCAAACGGCTCACGCAGCGGCTCGAGTGAAGTTACGACAGTAAAGTCGGATTACGTAAACTCGCGCGACTACGATTAACAAAGATTAGATCAAAGTTGTTGATCGACATCGTTGACAACTCGTCATTAGTCATCAATGGGCCAATGTACGGTTGATAACATCGCTGTTCCCAAGCTTGGAAAAGGGAAACGTCGACCTTCATTTCGCGAATCGCACTATCGGGAGCTCCTCGCGCGTGACATTTAACGTACAGTGTCTCCGGTATAAGAGTGCAACGATTGCCCCGTGGCACTACCTGAGGTGTACACTGGACCGCGTAAATCCCATATATCCAATTAGATTCGTATAATCCCCGTATGTTAGCACAGGGTGTTCTCCACCCCTCGAACCACTGTCGCCCCTCACTTGGGGGTGCCTTGCCGACGTAGCGGTCTCCTCCGCGCGTGTCCCATTGCCACGTACACGCGCGTACGCGTGTGTTTGGTCGCCCACACGTAGGGGTGCATCCGCGCGTACGTGTGCGCGGCTGTGTGTACAATCGCGCAAGCGCGCGTCCCGCGCTCTAATACTAAAGTACTAATTTATGGCCACATATGAGATAGCTATAGCATGCTACCGTGCTAGAAAAGGGACCATAGGACTGCGAAGGAGGACGGGAGGCGCGGGGGGATGATGGTGGTAGCTGCGGTGCTGCTGGTGATGGTGGTGGTGGCCGATGATGGTGGTGGTGGTGGTGGCGGCGGTGGTGATGCTAGTGGCGGTGGATGCGAGGGCGAGGGTATATCGGAGAACACAGAGGCGGGCTTTGCATGCGATATCAATAAATCAAGTCCCTGGGACCCCGGCAGCTTAGGGGGGCACTACGTGGCCAGAATCAACAGCTCATAACGTCGGCTAATAGCTACCCGCGGTAGGGTCGAAGATATTGTCGTAACACCGAGGGACATCTTACCGTCGCCGCAGTGGTCGGATTTCCTCGCGTTCTATCGACGAGAGGAGAAAAAAAGAAATGTTATCGCGCCCGGGAGAGGGCGCGGGGAGGGGTTGGGGGGAGGGGCCAGGGGAGATCGTTACCGTCGGACATGCGGTTTTCGGTTCAGCGCCTCTTCAGCGCGTTGCTCGCACCGTTCTCGCTGACCGGGTCTTCCTCCCTGCTTGTTGACCAACATCGAATAGCGGCGCTCGTTAGTTTTTAAAGAGACCGCTGTGTTGTTGGCTGTCGAAGTCGTCGAAATCGATCGACCGTCCGCGAAAGCGTTAGCGGTTAAACGACGAGATGTTAAAAGGAAAGAAAAGAAAAGAGAAGAAAAGAAAAGGAGAAGAAGAAAGGAAGGAAAAAAAAGGAGGAAAAGGGAGAGAAAGAGAACACTCACGTCATACGCGAATCAAGATGAAACGAAGAAGCGGGTGATGTTCGATCTCTCTTTTCCTTTTTCTTCCACTTAGGCGTTGACGTTATAAATTTTAAGGAGATCTCTGAAATTTGACCTTTCTCTTTGAGCTTGAGCGTACACGACGATGATGAACCTCTCTGTTCGCACGCTGCAGGTGTGGTTTCAAAACCGGCGGGCAAAGTGGAAGAAGCGCAAGAAGACGACGAACGTGTTCCGGTCTTCGGGATCGCTGCTACCGTCGCACGGTTTGCCTCCCTTCGGAGCGATGAGCTCGGACCTGTGCGGCGCCGGGATGTTCCATACCCCTGCGGATAGATGGGGAATGGGGACAGGTCAGACATTAATAGCTTTTATTACTAACTGCACGAGAGATGCGCGAGGCCACGGAGAAAAAAAAAAAGAATATCTGCCCGAGCGCGCTTAGTCCAGGACAGGAAACGCTTTTTCGATCGTGTGCATTATTACTTATCACGGCTCGATATCTGTCACTGCACGGATTTAAATGCGAGATTCACACCAGTGTTTCCTGAAGAGCCGCAATCTTCTCCCCGACACTTATTTCCAAAGCGGAGCTATGACTCTGCTCACGACATGCTCGAAGCGCGTAGAATTCCGTGTAATTTAAACATTTAATCCTGAACACGATAACTTTAATTACGTTTAATTTCTTAAACGTCTACTCAAACCATGTGTAATCCATCTCGTTTACGCGTTTATCACGTCTTTATTTCAAACATGCATACGCGCCTCGTAAGATCAATGACATTTTGAGAGAGACAGCGAGATCGCATCGCTGTCGCGTCGAAGAACAGATGCACCGAGCGCGAGAGAAGAGACACACAGAGCGCCGCAGGTGCTTTCATCGCGGTTCAATCGGGACACATTAAATCGCGTTCGCGTTGCAGTTCGTCGTGTCGTTTAATATGCGATGCCATTAGCACGTTGTACGCGCGCCAACGGGCCAGAAGAAGCAAACAGCACGAGAAGGAAACAGCAATTCTCGTAGACAAAGTCCCGACGATGCTCGCCTTCTAATTTAATTTCGCCCGTCCAGCTGGCCGAGACAGCTGAAATCACTTACGCGCATTATCGGTCCCACCGCTTGTTCACGCTCGTCGACAGCCTCGATCATTACGACGACGGCGATGACATTCTTCGATCGAACTCTCCCATTTCTCCGCGAACCCACACGCGTACCACGCGTTGATCGACGCACTGAGCTTCGCGTACTCACCCCTGCTCACAAATTGTTGTCCCGCAGGTCTCGGACAACTACAGGGCGGCATGGCGATGGGCGGTTTCGGACAACTGGGCCAACAAAGCACAGGAAGCTTGGGCTCCGGCCTGAGTCTCGGTAATTCGGGATTGCCGATCAACAGCCCGTCGCAATCCGTCTACCACACCAGTTACGGGCTCAATTCTATCGGTGAGTCGTGATGAATTTTGAGATAACGAGCAGCAAGCGTATCGTAACGGGGGACGGTTCGAGTACAAACCGACAAATGAAACGTTCGCCGAAACTGCTCGCTGTAATGAAGGGATGTTGATGCCGGCTGAGCTCGATGCGATGTAAGATTCAGTGGCTAACGAATGCCATTAGACTTACCGTACTGGTATCATCGGTGTTGGCTATTTTCGGCTATATTCGTTTACAGAGACTCTCGAAGCTTCTCGAGTAAAGGTTGTCTGGATTGCGAAGATGCTCGCGCGATTTCGTACATCTCGCTGCTCCAGCCAGCTCGAACGTAACGTTTGCGTTTTCCTGTCATTGCTTATTCAAGTAGCATGAGTTGTTGCCGAGCTGGTGAACGCACGTGTGCGCGTGTGTGTGCGTGTGTGCGCGCGACACACCCAGAAGAGGTCTTGGCGCTCGCGCCGTCAATCCGGTCGCTTATATGTTTGCCGATAATCGGCTTGCCAAACTTTTGGACCGTGGTCCTCTAAAAGACGCGACGCGCAAACAGCGCGCCGTGGAAGTCTCTTTGACGAAGTCGTTAAACGTTACGGTGCATTAAGGTCCGAAGGGGTTATGCGCCTGCACGTAAGGAATTTGAGACAGAAACGTAAGCTCCGTCCTGCCGTTCTGTTTACGCAGGCAAACTCCAAACCCGATCTCGCACCTAGGTGCGAGATCTTTCGCTGTGTGTTTGCCATAACATCCCGATGCAACCTGTCTTTCGTTGGGTTACGCTTCACTTTTTCACCCGGGAACCTTGTACCCTCCGGAGGTGCCTCCAGGGGATAAATCCGCGTGTGAAATTCCATGAAATCGCTATCGAGCACAGTACACCTCGGCTACGGTATTCTGCACCGCAAGGACGCGGATTTCTTTATTTCATTCAGAGGCGTATGTGCTGCGACAAGTAGCGAGTAGTAACCGTCTCTCCTGCGTGATCCGATTATTGCTCATATCCGATAATCCGCAATAGCAATGTCGAATTCCGACATTAAGGTCTAAAAACTGCAGTCATCGTGTGATTCCGAGTAATGATAAAGCTATTGGCGATGTACACGTATGATAACAAAGTAAGACGCGATAGAACGGAAGGACATGCATTCTTAATATGCTTGCTCATATTCTCTCGCATATATTGGCATCCGGGATATTTGCGTGGCATTAAACTACAAACTACAAGTCCAGACATCGAACGCGCACGGTCTTATTTGATCAGCGAGAAATGCCCTGCTGTGTAACAGATCGACTCGTCGCGACTCGTCACGAGCCACAAGGAACTCGACAAGATTCGTCAGATGTGGATAAGACAAAGGAAACCGGTAGTACAAGGATATTATATCCCTATTCTTTCATTTAGACTTTCTCGAGTTATATTCCTCAGCGCAATGTAGGTTTTTATAAAATTTATGTGTCGATGCATATCAGTGCTCAAACGGAATCAGTGTTCACACGGATGTGCCGTCTTGCTGCACACACGCGCACATTCGCGGGCGCGTATATTTGCTAAAAAAATTATCAGCCATAGGTTTGCCGAAACGATGCAAATTTTATTCACAAGCTTGTTCGTCCGGCGATCTTTCCGGCAAGTTTATATTGTGCAAGCGATATTAAATACTATCAGCGACGATTGTGAGGAGAATGATAATCGCGAAACTCTACTTCGTCGTATTGCGTTACATGCGTTAACATGTTTATATATAGGATGGCAAAGATATCCGCGCGGAAACGGATCTGAGGGGCTTGACGGATGCAGACGCGGAAAGATACTCGCGAGAAGACACGCCGGATTTCCTGCGTCGACACGAACACCGGTTTGAGGTCGCCAACGATGAATACAGGCTACCCGATTATAATCAGATTACAATCAGATTTGTCAGACCTGCTCGACGATCTCCCGTGAATGATTCGCGCGCAAATATCAGCGAATAGCTCGCGGCTCGAGTTCGTGCACGCCGAACTCGAGGCTAAGCGCGGCATGTCACGTCCGCGAAATTATCAGACACGAGAAACGCCACGAGTAAAGGGACCTAAAAGTTACTACGCCGATTGCAACCTCGCGTGCATCAGGTGTTCTCAGATGAAGCTTCCGGACGAGAAACGGTGCAACGCGATTTCGTAAGCCGACAACGTGCATCCGAATGCGCGCGTGCACGTCCACATAACGCTCGTATGGTGTCAATTACCGAGCGTTACCGGCGTGTAACGTCACTCGCACATGGGGCAGAAAAAAATTGGCGGTCTCTCTCTTTCTCTCTCTCTCTCTCGCTCTCTCTCGCTCCTCGCGAGAGAGCGTGCACGTACGTACGTGCGCGCGCGAATGCGGCTTTAAGGTGAAACACGAGCCTGGTCAGCCGACGACGCGGCTTTATTCGCGGGTAATGCGTAGCGCAAACAGCTTTTAGAGTAGAACGTTATTTTTCGGTTACCGATGATGATTAGCACCGCGACGTAACCGACGGCGTGGCGCGGTTCCTAGTCGATCGGGGGATTCGGTGTCCCCCTTATGCCGGCCGCGAGCGGGCCGGCGCAAACAAGCCGCTATAATGTGTGAATTAACGTGTCTGAAAACGGCCGATTTTCAAGCTCGCACTACCGGTGAGCGGTGAGCGTAAGCTGCGCGCGTCGGCCGGGAATGAAAACCGTCATGATTTTCGCAGAGGTTTCAGCCAGGGTGCTCTGAAATGCACGGCCACTGTCCCTCAGGGAGAGGTACGCGGGCGCGTTATTTGCGAGGATTAGACACGGGTCTTGCTTCGTTCGCGCTCTAATTCCAAAATCTCAAAATCGGACGCTCGATGCTCGATTATCCTTAGGGATTATAAAATATTAAGAGACGGACCTGGCAGGGCGCGTAGGGGTTGAGTCTCGCTCGGACTTCCCGTCGATTCCGCGTAAACGCAGTAAATCGCGCGATGCGCTCTCCCGGCAGACACGAATCATCGGATCGGCCGACAAAAGTCATAAAATTACTGCGATACATCGCCGCCATTAGACGCTCATTCTCTCGTACGGCTTTTCAAAAGCGGCCGCTGCCGTTTGGTCCTCCGCAAACTTGGTTCTTCGGCGCGCAACACCGGCGGTCGTAAAAAGCTTCCTTTTCTCTCCCCCCGTGGTCTCCCGGGCCCACCAGCGTGGCGCGCGAGGAGGCGGAAACGACTTTACGACAGCCGGTAGCGCAACCCCGCGCGCTCCTTGGTCGGTCTACCTGTATTAATATCCATCGCAAGGGAGAGGCTCGCTCGTGCACCTGCGATATCACGCCCGTAAATCGGAGCCTCTCGTCTACCTGACCCGTCCACTCGGTGGTAAAGTTGTGCTTAGCGATAATAAATATTTAATCTTTGTTCTTTGCTGCATTTGCGTCCTGCGCACGCGACAGGTCCGCTACTTACCCCGTAACAGGTTGATCTTTCGCGAATCTGTTCTGCTACTCGTGTCTCGGCGAATTTCCGCTACCGCCAGCATGAGGAAACATTGAGTTGCTTCGTTTGATAGCGCATTTACTTGACATTAGAGTTACACGATTGATAGATTGAAGACAAGTGCTCTACGATGTCCGAGATGGTAGAAATTTTTGTATAATTGTAATTAGCACACCACAGGTCTCTGACCGGCGTTCATTTCTCGAAAGTCTCAAGCGATCGGATCGCTCGTCGCGTGAGGAAGCATGATCCATCGCGAAGCTATCGCGAGCAGCAGCACGCGGAACACTCATCGTCCACCATTTCCTTCTGTTTGCAGGTGGCGTTCACGTGTCGGCGTCTCGGGGCTCGCCGCCTGGCTCGTCGGTGGGTGGTGGCCAGGCCGGGA